>PVKH010035997.1:0-11656 GCA_004027955.1 Chaetophractus vellerosus
ACTGAAGTTATGAAATGGTAAAGGGATTGTGCCTGCCAGTGATATAGTTTAGGCCTTTCATTATCAAATTGTAGTAAGTTATTTTATTTTAAATTCTATTTTTGTAACAGAAGAGTTCTATGAAAGTAATTTTCCTTCATGTGTTACAATTTTTCTTTAGAATATACGATTGAATAAATGATTGATAGACTGTTTAAAATTATTTCTTATATATATGTGCATGTATTCACAACTGATTACAGAGGATTCATTTTTTAAAAAATTTCTAAAAGAAAATTTGAGTTCACACAAGGATGAATATAAAAGATATTTTAAGTCAGTAAACCACCCTATAGTGTGTTTGAAAGGTGGCTTTTTTAGAGCACATAACGTAGGAATTATTTTTCACAACAAAATTCAATTATGGGTATAACCTGCTTAGCAGCTAGATTGATAACTATAAGGTAGTAGCTGCTGTATCTGGTTAGGTCAGTAAAACAGATAAGGGGGCACTGAAATTAGATTGTGAGCTATTTCTTCAAGCTAGTCAGGTCACATGGGGACCATGGGTTGCTCATCTTTACTGGTCTATATCAGTGTTTTTCATATTTTAATGTGAGGAAGAATCATCTGGGGTATCTTGTTAAAAATGCAAAATTTGTTTTAATAGGTCTGGTTTGGGGCCTGAGATTCTGCATTTCTAACACATTCCCAGATGATACTAATCCAGGTCTGAGGACAACTCTGAATAGCATGGGAAAGAATTATCATAGTTGTGATTTAGAATTTAAAATCTCAGATAAAATATGATTATAAATAATATATTTCCACTGACTAAATCATTTCAAAATTTATTAGTTTCTTAGACATAAAAAATATTTGCCTAGGGTTGCTGCTAGCCTATTTACCACCTTTTACTGATTAGATAAAGGCACTCCTTGGAGACATGCCTAGCTCAGCTAGTGGAGGAGCCTTTTTGATGTGAATTAGAAAAAGATGCCTCTCCTAACGAAATGCAACTCTGCATGTACAGGGCTTGAATTCCAGCCCTCACTTAACTCTCTATACTGGGAACCTTTGTGCATTTTACAGCCTCACAAATATATTGGTTGGTCCTTTTTTTTTTTTCCCCCCACTCCTGAGCACAAAGAGATAGAATAGCATAGACTTGAAAGGTGTTTAAAATAATTATTATAGAGTAACAAAATCAACTGCTTAAAATGTCTTTAAGGAAAACAAGAAATCATTACTTATCTCTTAATATGTTATAATAATATCACTTTTCTCCACAAGTTTTATATATTTGTGTTTAGAAAATTAGTATGGTTGTTGCAAACTCTGATAAATAGTAAAATACAGAGAATATAAACAAACAACACACTATTGACATTATTAATTTAGAAAATAGCCACATTCCTGGAGTATCAGAGTCTAGGGCAGTGGTCCCAAATTTTGGTTGTTGGCAACCAGTAGAAGTTTGGGAATCTCCAAATGGGAGGGGCTCAGGGCTCTCTGGTAGGAGGGGCCTTGTGTAGTTTGTACACTGTGCAGTTGGAGTCATTGCTGACTCAGGTCCATTCATCCTTCTGTCACTATTATTTCTCCTTGTAAATATACCTCATATCTATATAATTTCCTCTACTCCCGGACTTCCTGAGGTGTGGCAGCCAAATTTGCCGTCCATCTTATCTCCATGACTCCTCCAGTCTCTGTGTCCCAGTCCTTTTCCAGTCATCCTTGGACAAAGCTCTCACCACTTCACTTTGCTTTTCAGAAACCCCCATGTTCCAGTATCCTGACTGTTGTATTTAAGTTTCTCATTCAGATTTTCAAAGACCTGTAATCTTGCCCTTACCCTTTCCAACCATATTTCTCACTATGAAATAGTCTTTATTCCAAGTTAGGTAGGTGCTTTAGTACCAATTTATGCTTCCTGACTTTATTGCTATTTCCCCACCACTGAAATATCTCAGTCTTTTATTCTTCTAGCAAAACCCCACATATCCGTAACAAATAGCTCAATTTCATGCCTTTGAAGAATCTTCTGTTGTAACCTGAGCTCATAATGACTTCACCCTTTGAATTTCTGTTATACTTAATGAGTGCTGCATGGCTTATCACCTAAGATAATAGATACTTACAGAGATGGAAAGTATCTTAGAGATCAGCTAGTCATCTGTTCATTTTGAAATGGTAGAAAA
The DNA here is from genome assembly GCA_004027955.1 of Chaetophractus vellerosus. NCBI lineage: Eukaryota > Metazoa > Chordata > Mammalia > Cingulata > Chlamyphoridae > Chaetophractus > Chaetophractus vellerosus. The sequence goes on from PVKH010035997.1 coordinate 2,181, forward strand.
CTTTGGGGGAAGCAGGTGTAGCTCAGTGGTTGAGTGTCTGCTTTGCATGTATGAGGTCCCTTGTTCAATCCTTGGTAAAACTTGACTTGTCCTAGATCATATAAGTTAACAGCAGGAGCCCAAACTAGACCTATCATGTAGCTTCTGTTCATTGAAGTGCTATTGGTGTGTTTTATCCTTTGTCTCTTAAGAGATTGATAGTGATAGGCCATACCATGACGACCTTGTGGTTATGGCTCTGACTTACACATATCCCTTGTTTCCTTCCCTAAATACTTTGGTGCTATGTGCAGTGAAAGCATACAGCCAGTAAAGGGTGAGTTTCCCTTGGTTTATTATAGAAAGTGAATTGCAGTGAACTGTGGTTAGTAACTATCAGAAAAGCATGAAGTCGGGATGAGTCAAGAACCCAAACCAGAGAGTATGCGTTCTCCAGCTAGTCATCACCCTGATTACTCCTATGATGAAGAACTTGGTATCATTTGATGAGTTTTATAAATAGTGAGTGCTTTTCATAGTCACTTCTCCAGGAGTATCATCAAACTCATAGTTTCATGAAGTAACATGACCTTAACTTAAGAAAACAAACATTGGTTCTAGATTTAATGTTAGGAAGACCTTAATGTGGAACTTGTATGTTATCATTCGGGTATCACAAATTATTCCTCTGTGTTTATTCTTCCTGAGGCTTTTTATAAAAAACTGGAGGGATTTTGGGAAGACGGTGACGGACTAACAGGCAGAGTTGAATGCTCTCACAAAAACTGTGGAGAAAGAACCAAAGCTGTCTGAGGGAACTGCTTTGGGGGTCAGCAGACCAGGATGGTGCTACACAACTCCCAGGAGGGTGAGAGAGAGAGACGAAGAAGCCGAAAAGACAAACATGAGTTACCAAGCCCCCGTGGTAGCCAGGAAGGGCTCCCCCCGCCCCAAGATATTAAGCTGGGGTAAAACCTGTCTCACTGTAGCCAACTGAGAGGGGAACAGACATCTTCCTCCCTGTTAGCTCTTTCAAAGGAAAAGGGAGAAGAGGTTGGGGTGATTTTCTTCAGTGAATTTGGCCAGCAGTACCCACTTTCACTCTCTGATCTGGAGATTAAACACACAAACTCAGGAAAGTGGAGACTGAAAAACACCTCCATGGAAAAGTTTGCTAACTAGTGCAATCTGCTGGCCAGTCTGGAAACTGCAGGACAAAAACTTCATGAGCTCTATATTCAACCCCTGGGGAAAAAATCTGCATTCCACTAGTGAGTCCTTGGCCCAATTTTGAAAACTTAAGCTGGGAAGTTTTAAAGACTGAGAATAAATTGAACCAAATATCAAAGAAGAGCTGTGGGAAAAAAAAACAGCAATAAGCAAGAGAGAGAAATTAGCCATCAGAGTAAATACTTAAACATATTCAGATTCCTAGACATCAGCAAAAAATTAAAAGCCATATTAGGAAGCAGCAAGAGATGGCCCAGCCAAAAGAACAAACCAAATATCCTGAAGAGATACAGGATTTAATCCAATTAATTAGTGATAATCACACAACTCTCCTAAATCACTTCAAAGAATTTAAAGAAAATATGACTCAGGAAATAAAGGATATTAAGAAGACACGGGGAGGGCATAAAGAACAATTTAAAAGCCTGCAAAGAAAAGTATCAGACCTTATGGGAATGAAAGACATGATGGATGAGATTAAAAATACATTAGAGGCACATAAGGGCAGATTTGAATTGTTTGAAGACAGAATTAGTGATTTCAAAGACAGAACATCTGAACTGGAAAAGACGAGCACAGAAAGAGAAGAGAAAGGAAAAAATGGAATGGAGTCTCAGGGAATTGAATGACAACACAAAATGCACAAAACATTTGCATTATTCATGTCCCAGAAGGAAAAGAGAATGGAAAAGGGGCAGAAAGAATATTTGAGGAAATAATGACTGAGAACTCCCCAACCCTTATGAAGGACTTAAATATCAATATCCAAGAAAGACAGTGCACCCCAAGCAGAATAAACCTGAATAGACCTACCCTGAGACACCTACAATTCAGAATGACAAATATCAGAGAAAAAGAGGATTCTGAAAGCAGCTAGAGAAAAGCAAAGCATCACATACAAGGGAAACTTGATATGATTAAGTGCCGACCTCATCAGAAACCATGGAGGAGAGAAGAAAGTAGATGATGTATTTAAGGTACTGAAACCGAAAAACTGCCAGCCAAGAATTCTGCATCCAGCAAAGCCGTCCTTCAAAAATGAGGGTGAGTTCAAAGTCTTCACAGACAAACAAAACCTGATAGAATATGTTACCAAAAGACCAGATTTGCAAGAGATACTAAAGGGGATGCTGCAGCCTGAAAGGAAAAAACAAGGGTGAGAGATTTGGAGAAGAGTTTAGAAATGAAGATGATTAGGAAGGGTAAATTAAAGGATAAGAATACAGGCAATAGAACAATATGACAACAGAGAGCCAAAGGACAAAATGGATGACACACTTCTAAGTTATCAAGTAGCCCTTCATATCTATTCAATGAACCCTGAAATACGGAAAGAAGACCTTTCTTAGGTAAGAACACTCCAGGAGCAACAGAAAGTGGCACAGAGGATTAAAAAGAGTGAATCATCAGAAGAAGTAACAAATCTCTCGCTGAAGTCAATTCCTGACTGTGACTTTGAAAGTGATGAGATTGTTGCTGTTTGTGCAGCTATTGCCGAGAAACAGAAGAGAGCTTCAACAAATAAAACAATGGTTATTGTGTCTGCTCCTGGGACTGTAGAGACTGCAACTGAGAAGGAAGATGGTGCTCTAACACTGGATGGCTCTGGTTTTATCAAAACCTGATGAAGGAAAATGTGTAGCATGAATTATTTGAATCTGTCTTTTTTGATTATCATTTAAAGTTTTAGACAAAGGGACATTTATTTTGGAGAAACAGGGCAAAACTCCTGTTTGTAAGATAAATTTTTCAGATGAAGCATATAAATCTAAATGGTAGCATTATTGTGTAGTGTTTGGACTATGATTTGATAAGTTATATTTTATACTTAAGATTAGAATTCTGAGCAAAATGTTTTTGATGTATAAATTTAATTTAATTCAAAATATATAGATGGATACATTTTAAAGACACAACTTGAAAAGCAAATTCTTGAATAGTAAATAACATGGTCAGTGTTACTAAAATGTTGACTCATTGACTTTTGTTTTATGAAAAAGGAAATAAGTGATTGCTTTCTCTCCTAAAAATATAGTGCTCTTATTATTCACTTTGTTTTCCCTGCTTCTGTACGGTAAGTTTATCACAAGGCTTAAATGTTTTTAATATTCGTTTTGATTCAAAGTTGTGATTTTGTTATATGTGGAATCTTTGAAAGAAAGTTCAACTAAAAATGCGTGCAAATGTGAACTTTCTGAAGTTTCCCTTAATTCTCATTTGTGCTTAAGTCTTTGGCTTTAAATAAGTTATAGCGATGGTAGTTGCCTCCTTATAATATTTGTTAGATGTGTGAAGTTCTGATAAATGTCACAATGATGGTTTCATTTTTTAGATTATTACTGTAGGTAGGTTAGTCCTTAGCACAAGTGAGTCATTTTTTAAATGTGCATTTTTTTACTTTATTTTGTACATTTAATAATTGAAAATATAAATGTGCATTTTTAAATAAGTGGCTTTTACAGATGCATCATAATAAATTGTACTGCTACGTTTTAAAAAATAGGGGATGATGTGGGAGGGGGGGTACGTGGGAATCCTTCATACTTTTGATGTAACTTTTCTGTAGTCTAAAACCTCTTTAAAAATAAAGTTTATTATATTAAAAACAAACAAACAAAAACAAACAAAAAAATGAGAGGGGAGCAGATGTGGCTCAAGCAGTTGAGTGCTGCTTCCCACATGGGAGGTCCCAGGTTCAGTTCCTGGTGCCTCTTAAAAACAAAAACAAACAACATGCAAAACAAATGAAAAAACCAACTCAGGGGAGCCAGTGTTGTCACATATATACAGCTTGGCCTAGGTAGTGTAAAAGTAGCCGCAGATAGTACTTAAACTAATAGCTTTGGTGTGACTGTGTTCTAACAAAACTTTATTTACCAAAAACAGGCTGTAGGCCTGATTTGAGCTGTGGGACTTAGTTTGCTGACCCCTGTTCTGGAGTAGTATTAATAACTGTTCTAGCAGCTCGCTTGCACACTCTTCCCCCCCCCCTTTCTTTTTTTTAGAACAATGGAGCACAATTATTTATTTTTTTTTAGGAGGTACCAGGGATTGAACCTGGAACCTCATATGTGGGAAGCAGGCACTCAACCACTGAGCCACACCCGCTTCCACCCCCCCCTTTTTTTTTTTACAATGGAAAACGTGTAAACACACAGACTTTTGTTTAGAAGCATCATCAGGCAAAGTAGTATGGGGTTCATTTTAATTCAACTTTAGAAATCATATGATAATGTTTCTTTTGAAGTGAGGAACATTGCTTTTAGGTAATGAGGATGCTTTTAAGTGGAATCTATAAAATAGATACATGTTTTGCATGGATGTGAAGTGATGCTTTTCCAGTGACTAGGGTAGCATTGGAAATCTGCAGAATTAATGTTTTTCCTGTACTTCAGACAGATGAAATGGAATAGAGAGAGGTGAAGTTACTGAACCAGGGTCACAAAAAGTTATTACAAAACCTAAAATGAGAACTCATGAGCAATTTAGTCTGCTCAAGTGTGTTGAATTATAATTAACACCTGACCACTCGTGGCCTCTAAGGTTCCCATTGCTCTCCTCAGAGGAATGAGACTGTTGCCCTGTTATCCTGTTGAGATTCCAACCAGTGTAATTCTATTCTTAGTCTTACCTGAATTCTCTCTGTAGAATATAATTAATTATCTGAACTGGATTCTAGCCAGGGCACTAGCCTTTGCTCATCTACTCTGAAGGGATCTCTTCATCTTCAGTCCTTAGCTCTTGGATAATTTCATGTCTACTACTGAACAATTAACTACTGTCCTCCATGGAAGAATTGGCATTTCATGTTCAGTATATTTTTTATTTCACTCTTCACTTTGTGTAAGAATAAAACTGACCTGTGAAGGTCAGTTTTGACCTTGAGCAGGTCAGAGATGCAAGATGATGAAATTGTAGCAAAAGGGATAAACCTTTTCAAATAAAGATATTGAATCAACCTTAAAAATGTAAGACCTTTTGATTTTTGACAGTCAGAAACCACAATTTTAGGCCACATTGTTAAACCAGCAATTCCTAATCTTTTTTTGTCTTAGGATCCTTTTATACTCATAAAAATTACTGGATTATATCTATTAATATTTGCCTTATTACAAATAAAAACAAATTTAAAATATATTTATTAATTTGTTTAAAAATAGTAGTAAAGCCATTACACTTTAACATAAAGAACATGTTTTATGAAAAATGACTATATTTTGGAAAATCAGTGAGAACAATGACATTTTTTACTTGAAAATCTCTTTAATGCCTGACTTAGACAACATTTGAATTCTACTTCTGTATCGATTCTCTTGTGATATGTTGTTTTGCTTGAAGTATATGAGAAAAAAATCCTTATATATGTAGTTGGAAATAGAGTGTTTAATAGCTTCTTAAGATAATTATAGATATTCTTTGATAATACACTGAAGCTGACAAGCGGTAACATTTATCATTTAATTGCACTATGGGTTTGGAACTATCAGTGAACTTCTCCTACTGTGTTACATTGAAAGCTGCTGATATATCTTACAGTTTGTTTTCATTCATCCATTCATGCATGCATGCATTCATTTATTGGGTTTCATTTGTGTGTTTAACTTGTAGTTATTATTTTTCTTGTGCTTTGAATGAATCTTTTACCCATCCATGATTTTGTAATATCAGATATTGATCATTTGCTTCTCTGAGTTTTGCAGTCCTTCCAAATGTTGATACATTTCATTATGCAACATCAATAAATTTCATTCTTTAATATCACTACTGATCTCATCAGAAAATTTTTTACATATTAGGAGCATATATAGGTTTTTAAAAATTCTGGTTTTTCTCTTGAAAATTGAAATTTTATCACTGGCAACAAATACTGTCAGTTATATTTCTTGATGTGGCAGTCTCATTCATTTAAGAAAATGTCTGCTATATACCCAAGTCTGACTAAGCATAGTTTGTCTGTCACCATTCTTTCAAGTAAAAATTGGTGTTCCATAAAGAAGAAATGCTTTATGAATACTCAAGGATAAATATTTAATACAATTAATAATTTTATTGCTTTGTCAATAACATTCTTAAGTTAAGCTTTTTAATTTATTTATTTTTTTTAACTTTAAGTAGTACAGTTTGATGCCACTACCTTGATTTTAGAAAAAGGCACTGTTTTAGTCAGCCAAAGGGATGCTGATGCAAAGTATCAGATCTCTGTTGACTTTTTAAAAAAATTATGTATCCCCCCCTTTCTGCTTGTTCTCACCGTGTTCATTTTTGCATTCCTCTGTGTCTGCTTGTCTTCCCCCCGTTGAGGTGACCCGCTGAGTCAGCTCACCGCGCGGCAGCCTTGCCTGCTCACAGGTGGCTTGCCCTGCTCGTGGGGCTTGTCCTGCCCATGGCGGCTTTTGCCCTGCCATGGTGGCTTGCCTTCTCAAGGCAGCCTGGAAGCCCCGGGAACCGAACCCGGGACCTCCCATGTGGTAAACCAGTGCCCTGCCAATTGAGCTACAGCTGGCCCCTCTGTTGACTTTTATTAAGGGTATTTATTTGGGGTAGAAGCTTACAGTCACAAAAGGCCCTAAAGAGTCCAATTCGGTACCATAGAGGTACCTTCTCACTCAAAGTCATTGGCCACATGTTGGCATAAGATGGTGGGCATGTCTGCGAGGGCTCAGACTTCCTCTTCCTATTAAAGCTCCGTGGTTCCAGCTTCTTCCAGTCTCATCTGTGGGCTGGAGTACTCGTTTTATTCTGGGCTCATCTTCTTTGTTCTCTTCACAAGGTCAGCTATAGACTATCAGTCTCTATCTCTCTTCCCAGGGCCTCAGGATCATCTGTGTATCTTCTCCTTGTGTCTATTTCTTTGTTGAGAGTGTGTTTTCTCAACCCACCAAGGGAGCTGGGACTCAATGCTGAGCACTCTAATGACGTGGTTGAATCAAAGCTCTAATCTTAACATAATATAATCAAAGCCATCGCAGCTGAATCTAGTACAATCCTAGGGGTGTTAGGCCCAGAGGAATAGACCAGTTTGCAAACATAATCAAATATCGTTTTTCCTTTTGGAATTCATAAATAATATCAAACTGCCACAGGCACCAAGAGTTTTATATACTACCTGTGTTCACATCATTGGTACAAATGCCAATATAGTGAAAGGGGCAAATGACGTCTTAGTTTTATCATGAAAATAGTTTTATTTCACTAACCCCCTAAAACGGCCTCTAGAATACTCAGAGATCTGTGTACCACACTTTGAGAACTGCAGTTATAAACCTTGTAGAAGTCAATATTTAATGTTACCTTTTACTTTTGACAGAACAGCTTAACCACTCTTTTATCTTACCCATTTCTTTGGTATTCTCTGAGAATATTACTATGAAAACATTCATTATTCTAAGGTGAGGCTTTATTTTTTCAAGTACTGACTCAACCGTATTAAAAATTAATATTGGATGAACCTTGAAAAGTTAGAATATAGATAAAACAGGAAGATGCTGAAAACAAAGTGTTTAGTAAAACTTGAACTAGAAACCTGCCTAGCCACTAAAATTGGAAAATAAACCAAAGTTTGATGTACCTTTTCATCTTAAAATAATGATTGAGAATCTACTGCTTTGTGTGCCCAAATCTAATTCCAAATCTATTTACTCTATCCTGAGCAAGTCATTTTACCTGTCTAATCCTCACCAGCTGACATTTTATAATTCTGGGATATATATATCCAGGAGGTGAAGTAAACCCTCATGGAAAGAAACATAATCCTTTACTTAAGCCCACTAACAATATTTTAGTTGTGGATTGGATCTAAAAAGCAATGTTCGTTCACTATTTTTTGTTATTTTTTTTTCTTTTTTAGAGCACATGTATTCATTGTATTTGCAGAAATGGTATATGCCCAAGTGCTAAACTGTTCTATCTATCAAAGATGATAAAAATGTTCAAGTTCAGATTGTAGGTATCAGTAGGATTCTGATAAAAACAAATCCAAAGAGGTGAATAAATTGTTTAGTTACAGTCATTTCGTTTATATTGCAAATGTCACTATTGCTTAGTGGCACTGATTTAGTTTCATGGCCAGGCATACACATTTTCTCCTCTTTACTACTCCTAGTTGTCTTTCTTTTATAGTATCATTCTTCCATTTGGAATGACAAGTAAATGAACCAATGTATACTTACAGAACAAGAACCACCATTGAACCATGGGCACTGATTTCAGAGCCTGGCTCAACTGATAAGTGCACAATGTAGAAGAGTTTTATTTGACTATTTTCCTATGTATTTATCCAGACAGACCTATATACTCATTTTTAGTTTTTTTTAAAATCACATTCTCTTATGAAACAGTTCATTAAGGAAATGAAGTTTTTCTTAAATTAGACTTTAGTGATTTAGGAAAATTGACACATTTCCTCAAGATATAGGAATCCTGTTTTTTTTATTTTAATTTTTTTTAGTAATTTAAAGACATTACAGGTTTTGTGATATAAGAAAAGCAGCAAAGAAATTGACATTTGGGATATAGTATTTTTGATAATTCAAAGAAATACAAAGGGAGTATGCTAATTTGGAAGTATTTTATATAGAGGTGGTACCCACATTTGATTAAAATTTCCTTTATAAGTGAGAGATATGACTCCATAGATAAGCCCCTTTCTACCCCTTTTCTGTTTTGTGAATATTTCTTTTTAAAAACTTGTATGCTATCATAGTTTTATGGTTGCAAATATCTGCTTTCTTTGAGGATATAAGTAATTATTTTTCTCTGGATGGCGTTTCTCCAGGTTACTCTTTTTTTGGTCTCTGTTTTTCATATCTGGTCATCTTTGGTCACTAATTTATATTTAAGAATGGGCCAGGTTTCTCAAACCTGCTAAACCATTGTTTTTATGTACTTTCCAGCTTCCAAGTTTATTGCGGTTACCTCTTCTTCCATTACCCCCATACTCATGCCTTTATGTCTTTGTATGAATTTTACTGGCATTTTAATAGGACTCTTGAAGGGAGCACATGTCAGTGAAGTGTGTTCATTTTCCATCTTTACCTGGATTATCTGAATAAAAGCATCTGTAGTTTTTATTGCAAATTGGGAGTCGAGTTCAGCAAGGGAAGTACTAAAGTCAATATGTCAGTATGCTAGTTTAAAAAGATTGTTTTAGCAATTATATTTTTATATTGTCATAGATCCTATTAAATAATCACATGGTTCCAGGAATGTGGCTTATGAATTATCAAATGTATGTTGCTTGCTTCTGTTAAAAGGTTATAGGATTTCAA
>PVKH010035998.1:0-11644 GCA_004027955.1 Chaetophractus vellerosus
TCCTCCGTCAGAGATTGCCAGTTGGGTCCTTACGTCTTTATCTGTATCTGTTTTACTCTGCTGAATGGGATCGCACTGTAAATTGACATGAAGACCCTGCTGTGTTTTTTTTTGTTGTTGTTGTTACATATCCCCCCCCCCTTCTGCTTGTTCTTGCTGTGTTCATTTTTTTTGCATTCTTCTGTGTCTGCTTTGTCTACCCCCGCTGCGGCGACGCGCCGAGTCAGCTCACTGCGCGGGCAGCTTGCCCTGCTCGCGGGCGGCTCTGCTCTGCTTGTGGGCGGCTCTGCTCTGCTCACGGGCGACTTGCCCTGCCTGTGGCAGCTTTGCCCAGCCCGTGGTGGCTTTGCCCTGCCCATGGCGGCTTTTTTTTGATCTGCCCACGGCGGCTCTGCCCGCCCATGGCGGCCTGCCCTCTCAAGGCGGTCTGCCAGTTCGGAGAGGCCCCAGGAACCGAACCCGGGGCCTCCTATGTAGTGAACTGGTGCCCTATCCACTGGGCTACAGCTGGCCCCCTGCTGTTTGTTTTTTAAATCTAGACACATTGATAACGCTTTTTTGTGTAAATGATTTCCTTAAATGGCTTTTTGTCCTGTGAGTCTTTGAAATGTTTTCCTAGAGGAGAGTGTGCTTTAATTACTGCCACGGCGTTGTAATAAAGTGGTAATCTCAAGTTTCCAGAGCCCTCATGTGACCTGGAACAAAAAGCCCTGGCATCTCTTTCCAGTTTTGTGTTGGATTTCAGCTCACCAAATGGGGGAGAGAACTTGGGTGTTTGGGATCCTTGTCACAAGGTGTTTAATTTTCTCCTAAGGAAAATTACATCGATCGATGTCTTAGACCGGACATGTAAAGACTTAAAATCTCGGGCCCTGTATATTTGTGTGTGTGCGTGTGTGAGGAGGGTAGAGTGGGGATAAATTCAAGGACCTTGTCAAATGAAAAAATTTTAATGAATCTCCAGGTCCAGAGGCGGGAAAAACAGATGCAGAAATGGAATTTGAATTTTATTTGCCTATGCTGTTCTCACCCACATCTTGCGCATGCCTTCTAATTGCTGGGATGTGATGGCAGAAATCCATGAGATAGGGTTAAGGGGGCAAGTTTAGAATAATGATCACAAAGAAATGTAAAAGAGGGGGGGGAATTGTTCACATGGTGTGGCTCTTTCTATCTGATTGTCTTCCTCACCTCTGCCTCTAGGTGGCGATGCATATAATGTTTTCTTTTAAACCTGGTGCTACGGGGCAAGCGGGGATTTGAGTGAAAAACTAGATTCAGAGTTATCCTTACCCAAACTTTAACAACAATTCAGCTATTTCACTAAGGCACCTAACGCTTAGTTCCACATATGAAATACCCCTGGAATCCAGGACGTTTCCATAGGATGGACTCGACTTGCTTCTTCCTCTCAGGCATTCTGTGTTTTTTAAAAGGGCATGGTGAGCGCCGACGTGCTGTGGTCTAGGAGAGCACCCAGTACATATGGGGTGCACCCAGAGTGGGTAGAGGCCTCCCCTTCAGCTGCGTAGGAAGCAGAGCCGGCACAGCGCTGTCCACCCATCTTTCTTGCTTTTTAAAAATTGCCACATAGCAAGTGAAAGCTGTCCGCGGCCACGTAACAGGATGACATTCACAGGCACCTTGCTTCCATATTTTCTTGAGCATTTTGAAAGAATCTTACCTCCCAGGGACCATCAAAGCCATTTGGGCTTCTGTGAGCCACCCAGGTCCCGTAAATGTGGACCTCTCTGGCTCAGGACCATGTCCTGTGAGGAGGTGCCCGGGTTGCTCCAGGCCTTGGCTCTGATAAGCCAGTGTTAGCTGCTGAACTCCAAATGCCTCTGGAAGAAGTTGAGCCGCAGGAAACAAACTGGCACTTAAAAGAGTCTAGAGAATATCACTGTGGTTTAATGCTCTGTCCATTAAACACTTCAAAATGAAAAGGCGTGCTCCTTCACAGCACTCACTGTAGGGAAAAAATCCAAGACTCTTTCTCAATTTAATCATTTTGTGTATTTGTATATTTGTTTAAAAATTTATTAGGTAATTCCAGCATGCCCCCCACTTCACTTAATTTCTTTTTATCTCATACCTGAGGTACTAAATACTATGGTTAACCTTCAGCCTCCGTTTATACCTTGGGGCCTTGAGTGCCATTTTTTCTTATCTGTAAAATGGGATTATGATAGTACCTACTCCAGGGTGTGATATTGAAAATATTTAATTAGCAGCATGTCCAGGCCTCACTAGCCAATTAGAAAGGAGCAGGCCTTAAACAATCAAAGAAGCAACCGTTTGTTTCTTGATGAAAACAGGGTGCAGATCAGCTCTGCTGGCCATAGAGTGTTGAAGTATTAAACAAGCCAGTGTATGTGAGGCGCGTAGCTGCTTGCCTGGTTAAGTGTTCAGGAAATGCTAACTAATATTTTTCCCTCCATCCCAAGCATGCTGTGAAATTCCTGGCCTGGGCCATCTTATATGTTACGGCTCCAGCCTCCCCCAGCTTGTCTCCACTCCCAGCTCCACTCTCTCCCCTCTCCCCTACCCCCATCTTGGTCTCAGTTTGAGAGCCTAAGCCATAGAAACACCTTCCTTTGCTGGGTAAGTATCTTCTTTTCACTTGAGAGAGTCCAGCACACGCAATCAGGAGCTGTTATGAAATTTCCTTTAGCTTAGGCTCCTTGGATCCCCAAACTGGGGCAAGAGGGAAGGAAACAAATATTTGAGGGCCCAAGATGAGCCAGGCTCTTAAAGGTCTCAGGGAAGGAAGTGTAGAAATACCTTGTTGTGGTTTGCATTGTCACCCCCCAAAAAAGAGATGTTGAAATCTTCACCCCTAGTCCATGTGATGTGACCTTATTTGGAAATAGGGGTTTTGCAGATATAATCAAATTAAGATGGGGGCATACTGGATAGGGTGGGTCCTCAATCCAGTGACTGGTGTCCTTAGAAGGCCATGTGAACATACAGAGATGCAGAGGCACACCCAGCGGGAGACAACCGCCATTGAAGATGGAGGAAGAAGTTGGAGAGTTGCAGCTGCAAGCCAAGGAATGCCAAGGAAGCTAGGAAGAGGCAAGGAAGAGCATGGTCCTGCTGGCACCCTGATTTCCAACCTCTGGCCTCCACAACTGTGAGAATAAATTTCTGTTGTTTTAAGCCACCCATCTGTGGTCATTTGTTATGTCAGCCGGAGGAAGTCAGTGCTTAACTCCTTTGCATTCGGTTCTGCTGTCTCTAGTGGGAACTTGGCCTTAATGGACCTGCAGTTGCTTCCTGCCATGGCGGCCGCCGTCAGCTCGTTCCAGTTCTGCCCTGCACAATTAAGCACCTAAGTGGGTTTTGATGACAGCATCTTGCTTCATCACTTGAACAGTCTTCTTCAGCCTCCCTGGGTATATAAACCCTTCTCCCTTCACTCCACTCACGTGAAATCAGTGGCCTCCAACATTTTAGGCCTAGAACTTGTAGAAGTACCAGTCTTCCAGATTGTCTTTCCACCCTGGATGTGCTCTTTGTGCCTCGTGGCCTGTGGTGAGGACAGACTTTCAGTTTAGATGTTGAAAATCACAGCATAAATTCTCAGGTAGGCACCTGACAGCTAAATACAGACATTTCCGGGTTGTCAGGCTATACTTGACTTAACACGAATTTGACTTTGTGGAAAGCACTTCCAAAAGGCCCCTGGTAGATTTTTAAAGATGCAGGCAATTTTATATTAGGTAGAGAGATACAAAGTGATCAGAAGCTCTCTGGGTAAATACTGAGCCGGTAAAGTACCCTGTGGCCAGCAGCTACTGCAGGAAAGGGCATCTTGTCCTCTGCTTCCTGGTGTTCCCTGCTGGGTAGCTTTCTGCTACCTCCACTTGGGGTATTTCAGTTATTTGTTTTACTTCTCCCTTTATAATGTGGTCATCATGGGACAGGACCAAGCATGTCAAGAGAACAGGATTGGTTTGAAATCCTAAGACTGATTTAAATGAGAAAATAAATAATAAATAAAGTCACTCTGTGTACTATTCTTCCCTCTATCACCTGGTATCTTGATTAGGTCACTTCCATGATGACAGAAGTACTCAGAACACTAGCTAATGTGTATTGCAGTCTGTGAATGGTCTGTGCTTTTAAAAACCATGGGGGTGAAGAAAGGGCTGTGGGCCAAACACCCTCCACTGGCTCACTACCTTCCAGCTCAGCTTCCAGGCATGCTCCAACTCATGGTCCCAGACAGGCTTCAACTGATGGTCCCAGCCAGACTGAGCCACAGTCAGATTTTTTTTTTTAATCCTGCACAAGGACATTTAAAATAATGAGTTTATTGCCAATGTTTATAAATTGGGAGATTGCACCTAAAAATTGGAGTTACCAAGTTTTCTTAAAAAATCAGAAGATTTAAAAGCATTAGGATACTTTCTACACTCATAGAGAATGTTTTTGCTCTGCTTTTATCATGTATTTCACCATCTTGCTCATTCTAGGACCTACAGTACTTCTTTGATTCTCATATACACATTTTTTTTTTCACATTTTCAGGTCTATGAAATTGGGATGCCTCTTATAATCAATGGGATAAGAAAGCATGGTGTCCTAGTTTAATTGGCAGTTTTTTCTTTCTCAGTTATACATAAAATAGTAGCATGCCTTACAATTGGTGGCATCTTGGATTCCATGAAATACAGTAATTTTCTCTGATTTATTGTATGTGATATTTCAGCCAAGGGTGCAGAAGGTTTCCAAACAGCTAAATGTAACCGTGTGTGCATGTTTTCTGAGGGTGCTGGGCTTTGAAGGACAGGAGGCAGGATGCAGAGTGGGAGCCACGCTGCCTGGGTTTGAGTCCTAGCCCCATCACATGTGACCTGGGCAGGTTGCTTAGTCTAATCCTGCCAAGCCCTGGTTTCCTTATAAATTCCATAGAATTTTAGAGAGAATTAAATGAGCTAAAACCTTTAAAACCTTTCAGACAGTACCTGGCACATAGTAAGTGCTCAATAAATACCAGCTGGTGGCATGGAGTTACATTTCTGGTTTAGATCCCAACTCTGCCACTGGCTAGTTACTTCCCTCCTTGGAGCCTTGGTTTTTCCATCTGCAAAATGGGAGCGGACCTGAAAAGGAGGTTTTGAGAATCAGATGTGAAAGTGCTGGTGTCTGACACACAGCAGGCACTTAATACTTTCCCGTCTTCTCCCTTGTCCAGAGATATGTTGTGTCTTGAAAGGGAGTCTCCAGGGTTGCCAGATCATTCTTGATTTGATACAGGCTCCTGGAATCATCAAAGATGGGCTGCATGATTCTCTGTAGATTCTACTTTCTAATAAGTTCTCTCACCTAAAGAAGATGCACGGTTATATTCCAGAAACATTAGTTTCAGAACATTAGTCAAAATGATAACTTCCCCTTCCCTGAACCATTTTCAGGAGCCAGAACCTAGTATCCCGTGATAGCCGTTCTGAGCGTTGGGGTAAGGGGTAGCCTAGGTGGGGGTGCCCCATGCCCACTATAGTGTGCCTGAGCTCCCAGGAACTCCCCCCTCAGAAGCTGAGAGGAGTCAGGCTCTCTACCATGGGATCCTGGTGCCCCCTGTCTGGTTAGAGAAGTCGAGTCACCTCTGTTGAAGTAACTGGTGAGGAATTTATCCAACTTAGAACCTTCCTGGAGAAAAGCAACTCTTTCCTTTCTGATGTCATTAAATATCCCAGTTCTCTGGTTGCTGTGGAAAAGTTCACTCCTTTATTTAGTTAAGGCTCCTTCTCTACTTGCACATCCCTGCTGGTGCCATTCTGACCCCCTGGTGGTGATGAGGCTACTTGGGAGGTATTGGCCACGAACCCTCTGTTCCTTCCAGCCTCCTCAGTCCCAGTCCCCATCCCCCCCCCCCAAGTGATAGCAGCTGCTATTTGGGACCTGCCACTGCCATCTTAGAAACTACCAATTTAAATAGCAATATCATCACCAGCTGAGGAGTTAGTGGCATAGAGTCATATTAAAGTCATCTTTTAAATCACCTTTTTTGCACAAATATCAGCCTCACTGCATCTCACCAGTCCTCCTCACCACTGCCAGAGAACTCCGTTATCAGTGCTGTGTGATGCCTTTTCCCCAGCTGCGAAGGGAGAGTCTTAATGAAACAGCCTGGGCTGGAGGGTCATGTCTCCGTGTTGCTGGAATGAGGCTTCTGGACCCCAGTCCTTCAGGCACTCTCTTGTTGCCAGGAATTGGCTGCAACTGCAAGATGTAGTCAGTGGTAACAGGCTCCGTTATTGCTAATAAAATTTAAATGACTGCAAGATCACGGAACACCAAAAGATTTTTTTTCCTGGCACATCCAGACAAATCTTGCTGATCCAAGTTGGGCTGTGACTGTGCAGTCTTTTTAATTTTATTTTTTAATGCAGACTTGCAATTTCATCTGCAACATTGCTAGTTTGCAATTCCATAATGGCTTTTTAAAACATTCAGAGACAGATGAGAAAAATATTTTTTTTAAAAAAAGAGGATGTGGTACATTCATAAACCTCAGATGCATGACCAGAGAGGCTGTTGTACTCTTAAGGCTGATGGTTTAAAGTGGGAGAGAATGGGGGTAGAGAAGTTCAGAGGTCAAAAGGTAACTGTACACCCCTTCTTTTAAAAAGCATTTCAGGAACTTTGGCTTTTGACACAGTCAATACTGTATCCTTTGTTAAGATCCCTGCGAGAGGAGTCTCATAAAATGTAGAGAATGTCGTAGGCCTAAAGGGCAGTTGGCTCTTCTAGAATCAATGGTGGGAGGGGAGGGGAAGGACTGAAATACATTCGATGTGGGTATTCCGTGGTATTCCATGGCACAGCAGGGCTTCAGGTTAATTCCAAATTAAAATACAGTCTCTCATTCCTTTGGAAAGGAGTAGCTTTGTGTACCTGAGTTGTTTATTTCTGACATCACTCCCTTTGGGGGGGGGTGAGAGTAGACAAGAGGGAGGCAATCAGCGTCTCAGATTCCTGATGGAATTTCAATGGGCAGAGTCTGAAGTTATCTTACTCCCTGTTGTCTCTTGGTGGATGGAAGGGTTTGTTAGCTTCTTTGGTTATTTTGGGAATCTATCAATAAAGCCTGTGATTTTTACTGACCTCCTGAGATTGAGGTAAGGAGAAGAGAGCTGTGCATTTTGTTTCTTTGGAGGAAGGAGGGAACGAGGCCATCCTACTGCCTTCTTGACTTGTACAGAGATGTGGGGGATAGTGCTTCAGGGATTGGCCCCTGGAGAAGTGGGTGCTTTTATGGTGAGGAGGTTTTCTATGCAGGCACTGAGAGCATCAGGCTGCCCAGAGAGCCGATGGGCAGCCTGCTTACAAAGTGATTTTATGGTGGTCTCCAGTGTGATATATGTTTCCCCTTGGCCTCTGTGAATGTTTTAGCCCACATGAGGTGACCCTGTAGCAGGATCTTGCCTGTAGCTGTGCATTTGTCCCTGAGCTCATGTGGGCTCTCCCCTTTGCTAAGCTGCACGTCTTTACCGTGCGTTCCCGTTGAGCCCCTGGTACACCCAGGCCCTCTGTGCTCAAGCCACGTATTCACTCTGCAGTCAGGGCCCAGCAGCAGGACGGACCGTCTGGTGGGAAGCCGAGTGAGGCTCTGGTGGATGACAGGGAGCAGATGGTCTTGATTCGGAGCCTGGCGAATCTCTGCTGCTTGCTCTCGGTGTTAGCACCAAATCAGGGCTGCATCTACTTCCCCGGAATTGAAGCACTGGCCAGTGTGGCGGTGCGAAGGAGATATGCCTGTCTTAGCGGGCCTGCCAGGCTCAGTGACTGGCTGAGAGCAGCCCATTTGGCTGGAGTGTGGCCATGGACCCGGAGGCCATCAGTTACCGCTTAACAAATATTTATAGGGCACCTACTATGTGCTGGACATGTGGTGGGCACCGGGGGGAGATGGTGAACAAGGAAATCCTGTCCTTGGAGAGACTAGGCAGGGAGATGAATGGGTAAGTGGGCAGTTGCAGAGTGGTGTGAGTCAGGCTGGGAATCGGGCGAGTACTGAGACTTTGGGGTCATGTCAGGGGGGACCTAATCTTCCCCTGAGACAGTTGCAGTCTAGGCTGAGCCAGGGAGGTGAGGATGGGTTCACCCAGCAAGTGTGAAAGAGTAAGAGGGAAGGTGGTGCATATTCAGGCCTGGGAGGAGTGTTTCCTGTGGCCTGTGGGGAGGAGAAGGAAGAGGGGGATTTCAGGGGCTGCTTAGAGAGGCATCAGGTGGGGCCAGTCTCACGGGGCCCTGTAAGCCAAGGGCAAGAAGCAGCTGTGTGTTTAGCAGTCAAGTGCGTGCGCTCTGGAGCCCGGCGCATGGGTCGAGTCCACCACTCCTAGGCATGTTATGTAGCTCTCCATACCTCAGTGGCCACATCTGTTAAATGGGTTAGGAAAGTGCAGTTACACTAGGGACAATGCCCACATACAGTGAGCATTCAGTAAATGTTAGTTGCAGCTTTTATCATTATCTCATACTTTAAATTCTCACGGTGAAACCATTGTAAATGCTTGCCTGCTCTCCTCTGACCATCACCAGACTTAACATAGCAACATGGCTAAACATTCTTCAAATATATGGAGGACTCTTGCAGTGTTATCTTGAGGGCTTCACATGAAGCTGCTAAGCGTGATGTTGCCAAAAACAAAAAATAAAAACAAAAAGTGAGCAACTATTGTCTGTGTTTTCTCTTGAATACCTATCGAATAAAGCTCTTAACCTGTTCACCACCTGGGTTCTCAAGGACAACCCCTAACCAGTATTTCCTAAAGCATGCTTGGTGGGTCACTTGCATCTGACTCAGCCGTTACTGTAGATTTGGGGACTACTCAGAACCAGACTGGATCCATGAGGCAGTGACTTAGGACGAATCTTGGTATTGTCAGCCTCTTTCCCTATTAATGTGGAGGGGATGCCAACAAAGCGTCCCTTCTCATAAGCTCAGGCATGTAAGAAGCATCTCAGGGGTTGTGTCGGCCTCAAAAGCAAAACCTTCTGAACAGAAAGTGCCAAGTAATGTGATGGCAAGAGGATCAGTGATAGTACTTTGTCTGGCTTTTAAAGTGCTTTCATGCACATTGTCTTCTAAAGAAAGGCTGTGGATCACAGGTGCTATCATGGCACTGTCCACCAGAGAAAATATCTTTGAGACAAAAATGAAATTCTCAGCAAAAAGTGCCTGACCTTTGGAAATCTCAACAAGTAATGCTCACAAGATAGCATGCATCATCATCTTCAAGTACCTGCCACAGGTAGTCCTTAGTAGGTGACCAAAAAACAAAACCAGAGTATAAAGCAGGGGTTCTTAACAAGGGGTCCATGAGCTTGTATTGAAATTCAAAAAAACATTATTCTTGTGTGTTGGTAGGGGTGTGATATATTTATTAAATAATACACAGTATAGTGTGGACTTAGTAAGGGGTCCATGGTTTTCACCTGACGGGCATAGGGGTCTGGGGAACAAAAAAGGTTAAGAACCTTTGGTGTAAAGGGAAAGGCTGCCTAAATCATGGAAGGTAATTGTGCCATAAGGCACAATGCTCTATGATTTGGGACATGCTTTTCATCTCCACAATAAGGATTGGGACTACCATCAGTGTTTTGCAAACTGTGCTTCTTGGCTTGTCCCAAGGGTTGGTGCCACAAAGGGAGAAAGGAAAGCAGCACACTAATGGGGGCTTTGAATCAGACCCTTCTCTTTGCTGAAAGCAGAGCAGCTGCAGGTCTTTTTAAAAAATTACCTATTGTACTTCACTTACAATTTTATTTTTACAAAAGCTTCTGTGGTGAACAGACAAAAGGGTTGAATCCCCCTGGATTAGATCCCTAAGAAGCCTTTTTTCCCTTTACTCTCTTTTTGATACCTGTGATCCAAAAGACAGCACCATGATTGTCCATTTCCAGAACAAATATTACCTCCAACTATCATAGCATGGGAGTACTCAGAAATTTATTTCGTGTAATGAGCTCACATTTGCTTTCTGGAACTCTTTAAAGGTAGCAGTGGGGTGCCTAAGGTGGTAACGGGTTACCTGTTATTTGAAATGTTCAGGCTTATGATGATTTTAAGCCCCAGCTTCACTACTTGCTAGCTGTGTGCCTGGGTAAACCACTCTCTGTCTGTCTGAGGGGCAAATATGTAAAATGCTTAGTATAGTGCATGGTAGATGTCATTGTTAGCTGCTCTCAGAAGTTCCTGGTGAATGTCTGCTTGTAACTTTCTTTGGTGGCCCTGGAAGAGAGCTTCCCAGACAGCAAAGCAGACCTGTTCTGGACTGCAGACCATTTCTAGGGGATGCCATCAATCCCTTCAATGTCACTGATCCTGCCAAGGGGCCATGCGCCATTAGGAGAATTGGGCTTTTACAGTTCCTCTAGGGGCTCCCTGGAAATGTGTGAGCACCACCAAGAAATTGTGGATGACTCTTTATGAGGAGTCACCCCACTGCTAGCAATTGACCATGGCCACAGACCAGGCAATGGAAGCAGTTCCAGTAGAGCCTACCAACTCCACACTTCCCTTTGCTCTGCAAAGCTTGTTTCAGAAGAACACATAAACCATGGATTGTGCAATTATGCTCTGATGCAAACCAAGTTTTGGCAAGTGTGAACAGCTCTGAAAACAGTATGTATGTGAAACTCGCTTTCCCTATGCACTCTATTTAATGTTCCAGGTCTTGTGCCAGGTTTCCCCCTATTTTCTGCATTTCAGAAATATTTTGTTTTATTTTCTTCTACCCAGTGGGAGTACAAAGGCATATTTGTTTCATCACTTCTTTGTTAATTCTGCCAGACTTTTTCTCCCAACGATCGTAATCCTCTTTAAAGTCTTATATTTAAGGCTGGGCTTTAGGAAAATTACATAGAAGGAGTATCATATTTACTTATGTATGACCACAGAGGATGTGAGTAAAATAAAAACAAAACAAACAATTAAAAAACAAAACAGTGCCTCTGTGAGCGAATTCTAGTGGAGGCTGGTATGCCACAGCTGAGCAGCGTAGGAGAGCAGACTCTTTTCTGTTCTTGACCCTACATGAGACTTAAGGCATGTGGTTTTTTCATTTCTGTGTCTTCCTTTCCTTCTAAATAAAAACCCGCCCTCTAGCATCTTCCCAGAAGCTGCTGTAAGGGAGGCTGCTGCTGAAAAAGAGTAGATGGATGGATGGATGGATGACTCAGTTAATGATGAAGACAGGAACCTCTCATTCTACAACTGCATCGCCTCAGGAAGCCTCTTCCCCCTTCCCTGCCCCCTCCCTTCCTCCCAGGCTAACTAGATACTCCTTGTCGCTCCTCTCCTAGCATTGTCCTTCTCTACTTTTGACTTATAAACAAGCAGATAAAATAAAGGCCGGTAGAATCCATCCTCCCAGCAACATTAGAGGCTTTGGGAAAGCCAGAAAGGACCTGCATGCATCTTGTTCCCTGTTATCTCCATACTGGTGGCCAGCTCTTGGCACATGGAAGAGGCTCAGTACGTTTGTTGAATGAATAAATGAAAGCTAAGTGGCTGTTCACAAGGTCTTGTGGAGGCAAATCTTTGCATCCTTCTATCCCTCCCTCGCTGCTGCCTTCTCACAGCTGGTTTTCTCTTAGGAACCATATGGGATTGTTAAGCGGGAAGGGG
>PVKH010035999.1:0-11647 GCA_004027955.1 Chaetophractus vellerosus
TGACTTCAGATGTTGGTCTTCCACATCACTGATTCTTTATTCTTCCTTTTCAACTCTGATGTTGTGTGCTTCCAATGTATTTTTGATTTCTTTGAATGTGCCTTTCATCACCATCATATCTGTTTTGTTTTTACGTATGTTTACAATTTCATCAGCATATTCTCCAAGTGTCTTCTTAATATCCTTAATCTCTTCCTTCACTTCATTAATTTGGTTCATGATATTAGTTTGGACAGCTCTGATTAGTTTTTCAATGTTCGGCATCTCCTCCTGGTTTTTAATTTCCCCATTGGATCAGGCCATGTCTTACTGTTTCTTAGTATGGTTTATAATTTTTGTTGCTGTTTAGGCATCTCCTTACCTGGGTGGGTTTATTCAGTTGATAAGTTTCTGTCTCTACTCTAGAGTTTTATTTAGTTGCCATTTTTGTGTGTGTGGTTATGTTTCACTTTGACACTTTGTTCCTCTAATTATATTTCCTTGGTGTTGTCTATGTTCCCTTGAAAGAAAATATTAGGGTGAGAGAAAGGGAAAAAGATAAGAAGAGAAAAAGGATAATAGTAATAATAATTGTAAAAGGTAAAAGAGGGACAATGTAAGACCTAGCAAAATGAATAGTAACTCATGTAAGAGGTGTAAATGTATAAGGATAAAATGCCGAGTACAAACAATGAAATGAAAAACCAAATGGAGAAAAATTTCTAGAATGAATTAACAGGCCAGAATAATAAGAAGAAAGGGAAAGAGAAAAGGAAAGTCAAAAAGAAAAAAAAATTAAAAAGAAAGAATACAGAGAGTAGAGGAGGTAGAAATAAAAACTAAGAAAAATTGAAAACTAAACAAAGAGAGGTCAAATGTAAGAACAAAAACAAAAAGCAGAGGTTAAGAACATGAAGGAAGGAAATACTCTGCATAGGTAGGAAAATTGGTATACAAAAAAGGGGGCAAAAAGGAAGGGGAAACAGCAAACAAGAAACAAGAGAGCAGCATCTAATTTTAAAAAAAAGAAAATATATGGGGGAAAGAAAGGGAAAAAATGAAGAAAAAACACTTACACAAGCAATCAAATAACAACTTAGGAAAAAACAGTCTTACCTATTAGGCACTGGAGGACCTTCTCAGCTGCTGATGTTCATCAATCATTTACCCTGCAGCCTTCCCACTACAGGTGTGGAATCAGGTTTTAATAAGTAAATTAAGTTAAATTTTTAAAAAGGAGCCTTTTTAAAGAAAAATTAGAGAGCCAAAAAGCTAATACAAAAATAATGTCTGTATTCCATGTACTTAATTATCAGCTGAGTGCTTGATAACACAGTGGATCACTACTCTAAGTAGAGCCAGGAATCAAACCAGGTCCTCATACATTCAAAGCAGAGACTCCTCCATTGAGCTAAACTTTCTCAATGGGTCAGTTAGCTAGAAAGCTATCCAGTCACTTTCCCTTGGGCAGGTTTGATTCTTTGCAGTTGCATAGATTTCTGCCTAGTAGGAGCGTGTCTGTTCCTGACCCCTTTCTATTCTTATTGCTTTCTCTCCCACAGCAGCAGGATGCAATAGCCTGTGTGATGGGATCCCCACTTATCTTTCCTGGTCAGGCTGAGTTCCCTTCTTAAATTCAAATGGGACACTAGTATCCCAACTCACAGCAGAGAAATGACTCAACCCTCTTCCAGACCTTCGCCTCATCCCAGGGGACAGAAAATAAGCCCTTGGAATGTTACTAAGCACTTCCTACTGTTTGCCTCCCTTAGGAGAGTTGGAATTTTGATAGTTTTCATCACTGGAGTAGTCAATTGCCTGACTCTGCCCTCTCCCAGGCCAAGTTCCTCTTTCCCAGGTCAACTAGGTAAATCAGGATGCCTGAGCAAATTTGCCTCTCCCCTCTTCCCAGGGCCACCTTTTATCAGTTGCTATGCTCCCTAAAGTTCAAAGGGCATCCAGGTAACCAAACCCACAGAAAGGAAAAACCTCTACCCTTCACCAGAACCCTCCTACTCCTAGAAAACACTGCCTCTTGCTCAGTGGCTGGTGGGAGTCAGGGGCTTCACAGTCACTTTTTGCCTTGATGGTGGGGCTTAGCCATTTGCTGTTTCCAGCCCCTGGGAGAAGAAACTCATAGTTTTCCTTTGGGCTTTTTATCTCTTTGTCCAGTTCCCTCCAGATTGATAACCTGAAGGCTCCTGCTCTGTGGGTTCCCAAAACAGTTCACTCAGGCTAGATCTTGTCCCTACTCAGCCATTTTTTGTAAGAGAGCTGGTGAGTGCCCACTTAAACTGACACCATCTTGCTCTATCTTCTGGACAGGATTTTTTAATAATAATTTCTTAATAACAAAAAATAGAATATAGGTGTAAGATAATGCAAATAAAACTAGTTGATGGTAAGAGGGAGTGAAAGAATGACATCATTGCCAATTCTTTTTTTCACTGTATGTTAACTTCAAATGATTTGGAGGATTCTGATAAAGGAACAAGTTTACAGAGCAGGTGGATGGGTTTGGACTGGGGGAGGTGGAGCATATGCATTATTTTGCACATTTTAAGCCAGACTCAGGGTCCCTGACTTATCATTGACTGGATATCCTCAGACATTGTAATTTACAAGGCCTTAAAGTAATATATCATTTACAACAGAATTTGAAGTATCAAATAACTACAAACCAAGCTAATGAAAAAAATGCATGTTCTCTCTCTAGAAGTTTGTAAAGCATTATAGAAAGTAAAAATGTCTAATTAAAAGTAAAATATTAAGAAATTTCAATGTCATCAAAGGTGTCAAAATACCCACATTAAATTCCAGGTATTTTTGGTTGGTGTGTTGGAAATCAGACTTGCACTGAATAGAAAAATGAACTCCAGGTAGATTTAGGCTTAGCAGGAATGACTAAACACTAAAGAAAAAAATAAGTATGTATTAAAATATTATTTCCTAAAAATACAAAAATGCATCAGCGATACATTTGATAAAATTGGCTACTTTGTAATTCAGGTTTTCTTTTAGTTAAATGAAAGTATATAGAGAACGAAATAAATTCTAAGCCTGAGAGAAGGCATTTCCAACACATATAACTGACAAACGGCTAGAATCCAGAACATTCATGCTACAATTAGATCTGGATGGAGGTAAACTTGCCTGGAGCTCCATGCTAAAGTGGGCATTGCATATCACATATACAAACACATACCCACAGAAATGTACATACAGAATATAGGGTTGCCTCTGTAATGCAGGATATGTGCTCAATACTAAATAATAATTGCCTTCAATATTCACATGGACTGTCGCTAACAAGTATCAGGACCAGAAAAATCTTCTCAGTCTTACCTTCTGTCATCCAATTTTACTGCATGTGAATTCTACTGTTTCCTACCTACGAGAGCTCAGCTTGAAAATTTAATGGGAATAACTGTCTATAATTTATTTAATTTCCAAATGTTAAAATTGCAGGTTTAATTCAATAATTTTGATTTAAATTGTTGTTGCCCTTTAAATATAATTTGTAATTTTCCTTTTACTCTACAAATATGATTCAGAGAGTTATAGAAAAGCAAAATATTTTTTAAAAGATGTAGATCTTAAGAAATATATGTGTAGTTAATTGTCAGGTCTTTGCTGGAATTTCACAATATAGGAATCTTTTGTTCATCATGATGAACCCCAGATCACACTTGATAATTTTGCTAACTAGATGACTCAGGGAACAGATAGCCTCACACTAGTCTTAAGTTAGTTTCCTGATCATACTGGAAAGATCATCCATGTGATCCCAGGCTTGGTGCAATGAACTATATCATATTAACCCTATCTACCCAAACTCTGGGAAGGGAGGGGACCAGAGATAGAGTTTAAACACATTGACATTCATTCAATAAACCATGCAAAAGTAGAGAAACCACATCCCAACTCTACTTTCCTGAAACTTGAGCCACAGGACATTGCTAACAATGTGATTTATTGTGGAGGCACTGGAAGGGATGGTGATAGAAGTTCAAACAGGCAGTCAGGACAATCTGCATCATAAACCCCAAATAAAATCCTGGACAACAAAGCTTGGATGAGCTTTGTGTTGAGAATATTCTCTCCATGTTGTTACACATTATTGCTGGTAGATTGGCATTGCCCACATGATTCATTGAAATCTGTACTTGGTGTCTCCTCAAATCAGTCCTGTTCACCCTTCTTTGTTGCTCACTTTAATTCATATCCTTTCAAAGTAATAGGCCATGACTGTGAGTATAACATCTTTGCCCAGTTCCATGTGTTTGTCTAGCAGATCCTTATACTGAGAACAAATGCAGAGTCCACAGAATGCAGTATACAACTGACTCCCCTTTTTCCAAACACAGGAGTCAAAAGAACTCTGGAAGTATAACTCTTTCAACTGCTGCCAAGCAACTTAATAAGAATCTCAAGAAATTGGAAAATGCACAGGACAAATAAAGATACAGGAAAATGGTAAATGTGATCAATACCTTTTTTGACAAGGTAATCAAGATTGAGAGGAAAAATATAGTCATGCTAATGTCACTCCTTTTGGATTTGGACACTTATTTTGTCATTGATTTCTATATCCTTCTCATGAAATAGGCATTACAAACAAAATATGTTCTAAAATTAATCATAATAAAGTTGGTTATTGAAATGAGGTACAAATATGGCTTTCTTCTGGTGATTGAATAAATGGAAAACTATTCAATTCTAGAAAACAGAATATACAAAAATTTAAACTAGCATTATATAATAACCTAAAAAACTTTCACAGACACAGTGAATAAATAGTTCAAGATATGAATAGTCTTCTAGTTTGTTTACCATTCTTCTACTTCATCTGTGGTTATATATAGGTTCAGAGAGTTTAAAGTATGTGTAATAGAGAATAAGTCCTAAGTGTTTCTGTAAAGAATCAATGACTGTGTAAATATGATTTCTGGTATGCATGGTATAAAAGGAAACCTCTCCCAACTCATAATTCAGAAAAATGTCAATCCATATGAATTTCATTGTATACCATGCTGCAAGAATACATGTCCTCTTCTGAATTTTCAAACATCCATCCCTAGGCAATGCTGATGGGAATGGCATTTCAAGGCAAAGAGTCTTTACACACCCTGAAGGGCCATTCTCGGTGCCTCTCAATTCTACCTGCCAGAAATGCCTGGCACAATCAAATCCTTCAGAACATAGTACATAGTACAGCTGGGTGGAAAGTAAATATCTTCAGATTGTAAGGAAACTTTCTTTCCTTCTTTGCATAGGTCACAATTTTTCTGTCTTCTGAGATAACAAATTTGGGGTGAGGAGTTTCAGTAGCTGGTGACACATCTACGTTAAACATATTGATAATTTTCTGCATGCCAAAATATTCTGGAGGAAGAGAATAACTCTTTTTCTTTATCTCATATGAAAACACTGCTGGGATTTTTAGATTTTCATAGGTGTTGTAGATACTGTCAATATCTTTCAGTAACTCAAGTTTAGACTGCACATGCCTTTCTGTTATTTCATTGAGCATGTTTTTCATTATGAACTTGTTCTCAGAAATTTGCATATCATTTTAATCATTCTTTTAAGTATTCTTCTCTTCCCTCATTAATACCCCCAAAAATAACATCCATCTCCTTTCTCTGTGACTGCATAAGCTGATCAAGATCAACGTGTAAATCAAGCCTCTGATTTTCTACCTTCAACTTAAATTTAAATGATTTGGAGACATGTGTTTCCAAATTTTCCTCAGTTTTTTCAACTTCCTTCTTCAGCTGCTCTATGTAACTCTTGAGCCTCCTCTTTTCATTAGTTGCAGCTTCCTCAAGGGATATCAGGAGGTGATCATGATGGATAGAGGGGCCTCTGCACCGAGGACACAGCATCTCCAGGTCATTCTCACTGAACAATGTCTTTAGCTGATTGTATTTCTCACACAGGAATTTCTTTTCACACCATTTCCTATTTTTCACCCTGATGGGAAGTTGCTTCACAATTTCAATCATTTGACATAACTGGATGTTCCTCTTGACATTCCTGTCAAGGCAGTGTTGGAGGCAGACTGGACAGGGGAGGATGCCCTGCAGGTCTTACCAATACTGGGTGATGCAGGAGCAACATAAGTTGTGGCCAGAGTCAACGGTCACTGGGTCTCTCAGATAATCCAGGAAGATGGGGCAGCTGGCCTCTACTTGGAGGTCAATAAGGAAGGCTGCAAAAGCCATGGTGCACTGACAATTTCACAGAAGGATTCCCTTCTAGGAAAGGGGAACAGTAAGAAGCTATGACCACAATCCTTACTCTTCTTCCTGAAAGTCAGTACCGAGAAAGCTACTCCTCACGAAATGCTTCTGCTTCCTGCTCTCCAAATAATGATCTTCCTGTGAATTTCTCCTCTAATATTCAGTGTCCCAACTAACTCAAAGATCAGCAATAGAATCCTAGCAGTCAGGATAGAAGCAAAATTCCAAGTCAGTATATCATTGCTATAGACTAAAAAATGTTGACATCTTAAAAGTAAGTTCCATGAAGCATGTATCATTCTTTCTTCATTTGGAGACCACCCAGAGTAAACACCTATTGATTTTTGAGGACTAATTAATAATTTTTGGGGGGTAAAATATTGAACATGAATCTATTTGATTCCCTTGTTGCCATTAATGAGAGTAAAGAAATCAAGGAGACAGAGTATCATGTTAGGGATAATTTCGCATGCAATTAGTAAAAACCAGAATGCAGTGAATTCTATCAGAAAATCAACTATGTTTTGTCAAACAGCAGTAATAAAAGAAAAAAATGAGAGTGGTGGAACTTAAGGATTTGAGAGGACTTTAAAGACATACCAAGCAACAATATAATGATTTAATTTGGCTTTACTTTCAAGCACACAATCCCAAAAAAGTGTAGTTATGTTTAGGAAACTAGGTTTCTAGTGAAAGAAAATTATTGTTAATTGCTACAAGGAGTGATTTTTGTATTTGTATTAGGTTAATTAGAAAACTACCATTTAGGAGATACATACCAAAATATTTGCAGAGGTAGTCATATGATGCCTAGGGCTTACCAATATTCACAGAGTAAGTAGGTAGCACCATATATAGTAAACATTGGTAATCAGTTTATCACTACATAACTTGATTGACCAATACAGAGAATTTCCAAATAACCTATTATTAACTATACTTATAAAACTGTATGTATAATTGAAAGTCTTTGTTCCTAAACATTTGCACTTTGAAATCTGCTTCAGTGTTTCACTGCTCCCTTGCATCCTAGTCATCTTCTCTTCCACTCCTTTCTTAACTTCTTTTTAAAAAATAATTTATTGAAACATATCATTCATACATAAACATACATCAACAATAAGTGTTTAGTAAACATTGTGAGCCCACAAAACAAACATGCATAACATCATGAAGGGCTCCCATATATCATCCCACCACAAATACATTGCATTGTTATGAAACATCCATTAACAAATTATGAAAGAGCATCATCAAAGCATCACCACTAACTATAGTCCATATCTTACTCCCCTATACTTTTTAAAAAAGAATTAATTAATTAATTAATTAATTAATTTATTTATTTATTTTTATCCATTTTTACCTGCCCCCATTTTTACTGTTTTTGTGTCCATTTGCAGGGGAATTCTCTGTGTCCATTTCCTGCCCTTTCTTCTCATCTTTCTCCTCCTGTCTTCACTGGAATTCGATCCTCAGGCATCTTATCACCTGTGCCACCTCAGTTCCTGGTTTTTCAGTGTGCCTCATTTTGGCTCTCCCTTGTGTCACTCTCCTGTTATGTCATCATCTTGCTGTGTGGCTTGCAGGGCCAGATGGCACACCCACCCACGGGGCCTGGGGGGCTCACCCACTCATGGGTCATGGCAGTGCACCTACACATGGGGCCTGGCACCATGAAGGAACCTGGCTGCACACCTGCACATGGGGCCTGGAGGCCTGTGCACCTTCTATATATATATATATTTTTAAATTTTTATAAGGATGCCCTGATGATGTATCCCAGGTCCCTCCATATGGGAGATGGACACCCAAACAATTGAGCCACATCCACCCCCTGTTATATCTCTTAAGGTTGACCAAAGATAGCTATAGTTACAGTTATTTCCCATACTGGATGGTCATATAATAAATTAGGCTTGGTTTATCACCGGCATTCTAAAAACCAGACCTAGGAAGAAAAATTAGGTCACTAATATAGTGAATGTTTAGCCTACCCTGATTATCACAAGATCAGGACAGTGAAAATACTCCTAGCCTTCTTGGCTTCTTATCTATCTTTCTCCCCATCTCAAAGCTCTCAGATTTCTTCTCACTCCTTTCCATGTATATGATTATAGGGTAAAAAGCTAACTTTATATGTAAATATAAGCATTTATGACACTATCAAAAGTATATTCAACTTATAAATTGCTACAAATATGTAAATCTTAAACTAGACTTTACAGATTTTAAAAGAAAATTTAACAATAATGTGCATGGTAGCTGGCACATAGTAGGTGCTCCCATGAACACCTTGTGCTTTCCCATGCTTTTCTCTTCTGCCCTGTCCAGTGATCATGGGTCACCAGGGTGGGGGCATTTCCACACCCAAGCTGGAGCTAACCGCTATATTGTCCTCTACTGTGGCTTATGAACCTCCTTCAATTATTTACTCTGCCAGCTAGAGTGCAACCTCCAAATGATCTTTCCTTTCTGAATCCTTCCAAAGCTCTGTGATTAGCTCAACTCCCTCTTATGCACCACCAGGGAAAGCAATGAGGTTGTGTCCTCTCTTCACCCACTCTTAGCCTTGACTGAGCTCTGACCCTTTCCATGAGTCACTGATCACCTGTGCTCTGCTGTGGTCCTGGTTGTGCTGAGTAGAAAGCTGCTCTTGCACTCGTGGATTTCAAGGTAAAGCCGTGAGTGCTGATGGAACTGCAGGCTCCTTCCTTCCCCACAAAGTAGACTTGTTCCTTAATAGGTCAGGATCCAAAGACACAACAGGGTACAGCTTCTGGGCTCACTGTTTTGGTCTGTATGGGCCTGGGTGTGGCTCTATAAGCCTGTTGGAATTTCCCCTCCCTTTCTCTCATTGGACAGAATCAAGATGCGATCACCTTCAAGGAAATGATTGTCTCCTGATGACATTTCTCATCTTCCCTTCTGATTGCATCTTCTGGTTCTGGGGAATCCAAGATTTGTTTCATTGCTCTCTGTCCCCACCTACTTCTACAAATCCCCCTGAAAAAGTTCTTTCTAATTTATTCAGTGACCTGCTTTATAGGTCCACTGAACACCTATAAAGTGCCTATCATTTGTTTCTCAAGTGTTCAGATGCATTACTTTGGAGACCAGGCTGGGCCTTCTTCTTCTCAGGCTGTTTATATTCTGTTGGCCTTTTCAAGAAGAGGTATCTAGAGTCAATGCTTGATTCTGCTTTCCGGATTCACCAAATCATTTTGAAATTCTCAACTTCCACAGTCCCAAAAGCATCAGGCAACCTCCTCTTAAGAATATCCCTCTTCCATTCTTCTCATTATGGAGGTGGAGACTCTGTAGGAGTGTTGGAGAAGTGGGGGTGTGAAGGAGCAAGGGGTATACTGGGCATTGTTGAGGTGGTATAGAGGTCAGGTTCATTTTGATTTGGGGTGGATAGGCATATACTTTAAATAAGTCCCACTGAAGATTCTAGCATTTTCTGAAGCACTTGGTAATCTTATCAACAACACAGTTTCAGCTACTATCCCAATTGTAACAACCCCTGAATCTGTACCTTCAGACATCTCATTCTATGAATCTTTGTATTAGTATGGACAAAATCTACTTGACATACCATTCTTGGCCAGCTCATTCATTCATATATTCATTCAACAAATTTTAGTGCCTGCTTCCCATATACAAGGTCCTGGGTTCACTGCATGTACCTACAAAAAAAGTTTACGAAGATTCTGTATTCCATTTCCTCAGTAGTGTGTTTTATATGTGGACATAAATTTTCAGAATCTGGAGATAATAGGTTTAGTCAGTGATTGCACTTCCAGCCTATATCTTACCATCATCTAAAAGATCCCTCTCTTAATCATTTTCCAAAGAAAACTGCTTCTTAATATGTCATTCTTCAGGATAAGAAAATCTCTGTTTCTTAAAAAACTCTCTCTATTTGGATAAAGCCTCTTCATCTGGGTTTAGGACATTTATGGGAACAAAAAGTTCATCTGGTGAAGTAGAAAAGACTGTATCCATTTGTTTTGTAATCTTAGAAACTGGAGCCCCTGATTCACTTCTTGCATCTTCCTGCAAAACAATTTCTTCTCTGGAAATATGCAGTAAGCTGGCACCATCCTGTGTAAACACTGTTTCTTTTTTTTTTTCTGCTCATTTTTTTTAAATTGATTTTTTATTTATTTTTGTATATCTATATACATTTTTAGGATACATTGATTACACAAATGTTACACAGAGATTCCAGGAGTACCCATAGGCCACCCGCCACCCCTCCCACAACCCCCGACATGCACATCCTTAAGTGTGGCATAATACCTCTGATAGTTACACACATTTTGGGGCTTTGCCATCAGACATAGATCACAGTTCAGGCCATAGACAACCCTCTCTTCTTTACAGTTCCTGAATGATACATGATTATACAAACTGGCCTATATCTTCCATTGCAGCATCATCCATGACAATTCTCAGGTCCCACCCCCCACCAAAAAAACACAAAAAAAATACCTGCATTACAATTGCTCTTCCTTCACCCTGCTCCCAAAGTGTCCAATGAACCTGGCTCCACATAATTTTGCAATTTCTTGCATTGCATATATCATAAGTCTATATCAGGACTCCAACAAGTCCATAGTTGTTCCCCCAATCTTGAGAAGTCTGGAATGGTAATGTCCCCCCCAAAATGGAAGGGATTATCCTGCCTGCAGCTGCAGACTCTCTGGATTCCCCTGCATAGCCTTCTTCCATTGTAAACTTCCATTGTAAACTCCATTGTAAATTCCATTGTCCTGGTTGAGTCCATTGAGTTGTAGCATAGGAGTTGCAGGTCCTCAGAGTTCTGGACCCGGTTGGCTTATGGTCAGCATGTAGTCTCCGTTCTATGGAAGTACACCTAAAACTCTGGCATCAAATATAGGATTGAATAGAAGAGACATTTGGACCATGTGCAATGTAGACATATTTTGGTCAGTTTCTATCACTCTCAGGAGCAAGAATTCCAAGATAGGGCCCACTAGTAAGGCAACAAACTCTGGGATTATCTGCCCTGGTATAGGACCTGGATATCTTCAAAGTCCTCTGGTGGCCCTCTGTTTGGGGTGATTTCCATATTGGAAGTCTAGGAGATCCTACTGGGATTTGCATAAGTGTTACTTCTAGGTTGCCCTCCTGACTCATTTTGAAGTCCCTTAGCCATATGAACTCATTTGTCTTTACCATTTCCCCCTTTTATTTGAGGTCTCTCACCAGTTTTATGGCCCGTTGGCATTGGTTAGTAATCCCTCATTGCCAGGGAGGCTCATCCCCGGGAGCCATGTCCCAACTGAGAGGAAGGTAATGTATTCATATTCTGAGTTTGGCTTAGAGAGAGGCCACATTGAGCAACAAGGAGGTTCTCCAGAGGCAAATCTTAGGCACCCATTAACACTAGGCTA
>PVKH010036000.1:0-11663 GCA_004027955.1 Chaetophractus vellerosus
CATCCAGAACCATCTGCCATTTTCCTACATGTTCCACACTCTCCTCTTAGGTGCTTTCCTTATCCTGTTCCTTTGTAAGGAATACCCTCAGGTCCCCTCTTACTGCCTCTGCAGAGTTTACCCTTTCTCCAAGTCTCAGGTCAAAGTCACCATCTCCACATCTCTTCTACTGGAAGTTCTTTCCCTCCTCTGAACGTCTGTCTCTATTTTTCTCCCATGACACATGGTAGTTTGCTATTGATTTATAAGTTATTTTGTTTAGGTGTTATTCCTCAGGAAAAAGTTAATTTCTTG
Organism: Chaetophractus vellerosus; assembly: GCA_004027955.1. Lineage (NCBI taxonomy): Eukaryota > Metazoa > Chordata > Mammalia > Cingulata > Chlamyphoridae > Chaetophractus > Chaetophractus vellerosus. Next base: position 295 of record PVKH010036000.1, read on the forward strand.
AGACAAGAAGCTTGTGTGAAAAGGATCAGGGCAGCATTGTGTGGAGCAGTGATTCTCAGACTTCCATGTGCATACAAAACACCTGGGGATCTTGTTAGAAGGAAGGCTCTGATTCAGTAGGTCTGAGGTGGGACCTGAGATTTTGTATTTCTAACAGGTGACCAGGAAGATGCTGCTGCTGTTTCATGGACCACACTCTGAGTAGCAAGAGTGTATAGGATTTGGAATAATGCCTGTGAACAAAAAGAATAGTCATTGTCTAAGCCTGCTGCAGGTTAGCTAAAAGTAACCACTAGGTTCCAATGTTCTGAACACATCTTCTAGGATTTAAATATCAAAGTTTTGGGTTGCATTTTTGGCCTTGTCATTTCCTGGCTGTGTGGTCTTAAATCAGTTAATTCAACTAAAACTTAGCTTCATCTTGGTAAATGAGGGCAATGACAAGTCTGTTAAACCCTGCTGTCTCCAGCCTGGTAGAGCTACCACTCGTAACTTGCTATTTGATAGCTCAGCCTCCCTACAGTCATTAGCCCATTAGAAGAAATTTTAGACCTTGGTTTGGAGCTTCCTCTCAGTTATTAAGAGTGGTTTGACATTGACAAATAAAATACAAAAATTAAAAAGAATTTGAAATAATAAAAAAAATTTAAAAAATTGGCATTATGTTTTTCATTACTGTATGATCTGTTGTCTTGTATGTGCAGTGACATTTTCTTCCATTTATTCCCTCAGTGTCTTATTCTTTTCATTTATCAAAAAAGCTTTAGGTTACAGCAAAGTCACGTACAGAATACAGGGGATTCACATATACCAAACATCCTCCCCCTTTTCCCCTTTCCCTCATTAATAACATTTTACATGTGGATGGTACATTTGTTACAACTGATATACAAATATTGAAGCATTACTACTAACCATGGTCCATGATTTACATTATGGTTTACATTTTGGACCATGCACTTTTTAAAATTTTGACGAAATTTCACATGGCCTGTATCCATCATTGCAAGATCATGTAGAACAATTCCAATGCCCCCAAAATGCCCCACATTCCATCTATTCTATTCTGCACTGCTCCCTTCTTAGGACCCACAGCAACCACCAAGCTTCACTCCTTGAAGAGCAAGAATCATAGTTACTTGCAACAACATTGAGGGCTTGACATACTGGCCTGTCCTCCCCTATTAGGCACTGCGTATGCACTCGAGAGACTCCTGCCCCTCAACTTGAGAACACAAGCAAGATAGTCCTATCCATCTGCCCCATGGGATCTAAGACCCCCCTCAATAGAGGCATAGTGGGCATCATCATCCCCAAATTTTCAGGATTGGGGAATGAACGATGGACTAGAGTAGACTTACTGTTATTCTACTATAGCCTTATTGTTATTCTAGCAATGGCAGGACTTTAATCATTGATGTGGAGGCAATGGCCACTGGAAGTTCTGAAGCGAGGGAGAGGGAAAGAGTAGATGTAATAGGGGGCCATTTTTGGGACATTGGAATTTCCCTGAATGATATTGCAATGACAGATACAGGTCATTACATATCTTGTCATAACTAACAAAATTGTGCGGAAAAGAATTTAAACTATAATGTAAACTATAATCCACACTTAGTGGCAGTGCTCCATATTTGTTCATCAATTGTAACAAATGTACCATGCTAATGAAGGGTGTTGTTAATGTGGGAAAGTTTAATGAGGGGTAGGGAGTGGGACCTATGGAATCACCTACATTTTTTATGTATAATTTATGTAATCTAATTATCTTATAAAAAAAAAGAGTGGTTTGACAATGGCACTTTGTTGTTTCTATGATCAGTGTCTGGGTTGGGGAGAGATGGAGTCCTTGGTCCAGGGGGGCATTTAGGTGAGCCTTGGAATCTAACTTTCCTACCTAAACTTAATCATGAGTGGCCAAGCTTTCAGATGGTGTTCTGCCCTTGTATCTGGTTTTTCACCTGGTCACCTGCTGAGACTATAGTCTGGCTTCAAACTTCTGTTATCTAGTTGTGGCCAATTCCTTATCTCTAGGACTAGCTCCACTGCTGCTATTTGTTTTATAACCTGACATGGATCTTCCTGCTCTCTAACTCTGATGCCTAGACCTTAAGTGCCTACACTTACCCATTTCTCTGCCCCACCTTGGGGATAAACTTCTGTATTTTTGGCAGGTCCCAGTAGAATTTAAGAGTGTTAATTAATTACTTCAGTATGTATTTGAGTGGTTACTTTGAGCCAGAACTATACTCTCTTCAACCCTAATTTGTTTTATCCATTCCCTTAACTCCCTATTTCCTTCTGAGAGCTTCCTGAGGAGGATCATATAGGCTATAGCATTATCTACATCACAATGCTGTGAGGTTTAAAGGATTAAGAAATGTGAAAATTTTCCTTAAGCTAAGTGTTAGAATGATGTTATTTTGTATTATGATATGTGTATATACATACACACAGAATAAATGTATATTGACTAAATAATCTATTCCTTGATTTAATATACACCTAAAAGCATCTTTTTTTGGAGGTGAAAAGGATTCAAAGGAGGAAAACATTTGGCACTAAATTTCTGACCTAGAAGTATCAATAAAACTAAGGTTGGCTTTATGCATAGGTGAAGTGTGACTTGATGGACATGTAGATGCAATTTTACCTGAGCATGTTTTCTCAGATAAGCTGCCCCAATACCTGAAATAGCCACCACTAGGGAGTTTTTTCTTGGGGGAAGCCATTATGGTGGTTCTTGGAAACACTAAATGTATTATTAGTTTTTGTTACTTTGAGGGGAGAAGTTAGGAGATAAGTAGCTATCACTGAGAAGTAGAGAGCAGGATCCACAAGGAAGAAAGAATTTAAAAACAATGTGTTTTTCAGGTTGGAAAGGTAATAATCAAGGTCTTAGAGAATGTGACTCAGCGTTCTGGTTGGCAGGGGCAGGAAATGATCACTTTTGAGGCCATGCCTGACAGAACATGTGAAGCAAGCATGTGTCTGTGGTGGAAGGAACAAGAACTGGGGCATCCTTTTGTCATCATGTGAAATGCAAACAGATCCTTTTTCAATTCTTTTCTATTTTTGACTTGTAAACTTTCCTCTAAATGTTGACACTGGTGAGCTCATGGCTCAAAGTCCTTTAGCACTGTCCACACTGTATAGAGTATGTCTGCTTTCTAAAATGCCTTAAACCAGTAAATTGGGTATATTTCATGAAAAAAATAGTCATTGACTTTTAGTGAAGTCACAGCCTTAGAAGAAATACACTTTGGGAAAGGAGATAATACTAATACTAATAGTAGTAGTAGCCAATATATAATTAATGCTTAACAGGTGCCAGGCCTTGTGTTGGACAACTGAATACTCACAATGACCTGGGAGGAGGGTGAAGCTTTTTAGTTGCAGGATAAAGAAGATATTTGAGATCCCAAATCTCAAATCTTCAGGCTTCTGCTATGTTGGGTTGCTCAGGGTGGAAAAGCCAGGAAACTGCACAATTTTTATGTTTACCTAGGGCTTTGGTCCAAAATCCATTCATCATCTCCTTTGCTTGTAGGCTGGGATGGACTTTGTGGAAAACTCTAGGATCAGTTTACCTTTTTCTCCCAAATCCTAATGCAGAGCTGACCTAAGCCACTTACTCCAAGCCCTCATTCTCCAGGTCTTCATTATGGTTTCTACTGACCTTCAGAAGTTCTATATTACCTTCTCAATTCTATGGGTCTGAGACAAGAATGATATGGGACTGGATAAGATTGCACAGTGAGGGAGTGGAGATTAACAGAACTGAAGTTTAAGTGAGATTAGTGTATGATTTTTTTGAATGTATTTCTAAAGAAGATTAGTGTATATTATATATATATATATATCTTTTTAAAAAATTATATATTCCCCCCCTTTCTGCCCGTTCTTGCCATGTTCATTTTTGTATTCTTCTGTGCCTGCCCATCTCCCCCCGCTGCGGCGACCAGCCGAGTCAGCTCACCGGGCTGCAGCCTGCCCGCTCATGGAGGCTTGCCCTGCCCGCGGTGGCCTGCCCTGCCCACGGGGGCCTGCCCTACCCATGGCGGTCTGCCCTGCCCGTGGGCAGCCTGCTCCCTTGAGGCGGTCCACCTGCTCGAGGAGACCCCGGGAACTGAACCCGGGGCCTCCCATGTGGTAAACTGGAGCCCCACCAATTGAGCTACAGCCGGTTCCCTAGTGTATAATATTTTGAATGCTTTTCTACACTTGATCTTAGCCAAGCCAAAAGGCCAAGAAGTTATTCAATGCATTTTTAAAGAAAGGAAGATATAGATCTTTTAGAGTGGATCATCATAATAATTATAGCTAATATATATGTGTGTGTGTGTGTGTATTTTTTCTTGGCAGTACTGGGGACAGGGATTGAACCCAGGACCTCGTATGTGGGAAGCCGGGACTCAATCACTGAACTATACTGGCTCTTCCAACTTGTTTTTTTTTCATTTGTTTGTTTGTTTTGTTTTTAGGAGGTACTGGGGATTGAACCTGGTACCTTGCACATGGGAAGCAGGCACTCAATCACTTGAGCTGTATCTGCTTCCCTGATATATTTTTATATGTGTTAACTCATTTGATTATTGTAGTAACAGGATGAGACAAGTTCTATTGTTATCCCCGTTTTATGGGTGAGGAAATGAAGATACAGAGACATTGAATGATTCGCTCAAAGCCACAAAGTAAAGGAGGCATAAGCTGAAAAAGAAACAATTTCCAATTAAAAACTCATTTTCCTTCTCTCACTGAAAACTCTGCCACCCCATTGTGTTGTGTATGCACACAAAAGGAATTGCCTCCTCAGTCTTTCAACTTAAGATATATACTTTCCCACTAATAATTTTTCAGTTTAATAAATTATTCTTTGTGACCTGCAAGAAATTGATGGTAATTTTTGTTGCTTTCTTTCACTGAACAAATTGCTTTCTGTTTAGATTCTATTTTGCTTTCTTTCTTAGATAGTATGTGTGTGTGTGGGGGGGAGGGGGGGTGGCTATAGGTGCCTGACAGGTATCTTGGGGCCAGTACATGGAGAGAAAGGAGAGAATTTCTGATATTGCTTGCAGTTCTCCATGCTCCAAGTCTTTTAGTTAAAATCAGATACCATGGGAATTTTATATTTGTACATAAACATGGACCTGCACATTTTTACTCATGTGTATTTATTGATCCATGATGCTATTTATTAAGACAGGTTCCTTGAAAAGTGAGGGCTGAGTTATAGTATATGCATATTTAAAGCTGTCCTAGGACTGCCCAATTCCTGCTAGCAGTTTATACTTGGACTATGATATATGAAAGACAAGGAGCAATGCCAGCCAGCAATGATGTCCTCAAGGATCTCAGAAGAGAACACCAAGTCACCGAGTGGTGGGATGAGCAGCATCCTCAGCAACACCGTAGGAATCGATCCCAAATGGTGTAATCATGACTCACAAATCAGAGTTGAGTCCATGTCTCTCCTCACATCGTCCCCTCTCGTTCCCCATTCACCTGGCCAGTGGTGACTTTCATGAAGATACCACTCAAACACCACTCCACCTAGGTGGTCTTTCCTGACTCCCTTTCCCCCAGCCTCACTCCAGAATGAAGGATATCCCTTTCATGGTGCTTCCTTCCCAGTCCGGTCGTCTTTTAGATGTCTTTCGTAAGAACCGTTTCTCTTACTTTGTTGCAGGTATCTGCATACTTGTCTATGTTTATCAGAATGTATTTCCTATTCATCTTTATGCCCCTGGTTGCTGAATGAATGAGTGAAATGGGACTGGACAAGATTGCCCAGTGAAGGAGTGGAGATTAACAACTGAAACTTTAAGTGAGATTAGTGTATACTATTTTGAATGCATTCTAAAGAAAGGAAGATGTATCTCTTTCAGAGTGGACTTAGTTTAGGAATCGTGCTGTTTTCACAGACTGACAACTTGACTGTGAAGAAAATAGCAGCAGCATTAATCAAGAGATAGAAGATCATTAAGATAAAACTTGAACACTTTAGGGTAAAAGTTCAAAAGACAAAATTTCTGGGAATTCACTACTGGAGTTGAGACAAGTGAGACAGACTTAAGTATAGTTTTGAAGTAGACGAATAAAAATGGAGTAAGAGAAAATATCTTAAAAATCTATTATTTTAAATTTTTATGTAAAAGCCTTCTTTATTATTTGATATACAGATAAAATTATAGAAAATAGGCTCTATACATATATCTTCCCCTCTGGTTTTTTAAAATCAATTCATATAGTTAAATATAGCATAAATAACATGGCATTATATTTTTCTTAATAAGCTAATAATATGCTGTTATTGTTTTAAAATTTTCAGAAAATCTATTTCATTCAACCATCCATTTCCCCTCCTGCCTTGTTATAGCTATCAACATTTAGTGGTGCTGTATTTTAACCATCTGGTTGAAAATTGAGAACTCCCTTGAACTTCAGTATAAAAGTCACAATTGCTACAAGTGGGGCAGATGGTGAGATGGCCAAATGAATTTCCCAACAGACTGACCACATCCACAAATGGAAACGGTACAGGCTAGGTAAAGAGGTGTAATTATTCATCTATCCCGATTATAAGACTCTTCCCTCTTCTCACTGACGTTCAGGGAAATTATGAAAGGGCAATAAAGGGGGAAGGAAATTTTATCACTATTGAAAAACTAACTCCAATGAATAATTAATTGGGATTATCTGAGGTAAAGTTTCTTGAAATAAACAAAATTGATTAGACATTGCCCTTAAATTTGCCAATTTCCATAAGAGTTGTAATTGAATTAATTTAGTTTGCTTAGGATGGTAATGTTGACCAAAATTAATGTATAACAAGACCTCTGAGTTGCTGGAACAGCTTATAGCTCTAGACCTGCTTTTTTTGTTTTTGTTTTTTAAAGCTTTCTCCCTCCCTCCCTCCCTCCCTCCCTCCCTCCCTTCCTTCCTTCCTTCCTTCCTTCCTTCCTTCCTTCCTTCCTTCCTTCCTTCCTTCCTTCCTTCCTTCCTTCCTTCCTTCTTTCCTTCCTTTCTTCCTTTTTTCCCCCTCCCTTGTTTGCACTCACTGTGTCTGTTCATTGCATGTTCGTCTTCTTTTTAGGAGTCACTGGAACCGAACCAGGAACCTCCCATGTGGGAGGGAGGCACCTAGTCGCTTGAGTCACCTCTGCTCCCTGCTTTGTCATGTCTCTCATTGTGTTTTTCTCCTTGTGTCTCTTTGTTGCATCATCTTGTTGCATCAGCTCACCATATCAACATACCGTCTTGCTCATCTTCTTTAGGAGGCAGCAGGAACCGAACCCGGGACCTCTCATGTGGTAGATGGGAGCTCAACCACTTGAGCCACATCTGCTTCCTTTGACTTGCTTTTGTGTGAATTTATGATGCAATCTTCTTAGTTGGGTCATGTACCTGAGGGAGAAGTGATTTCTCTGTACTCTCTTGAGTAGTAACTGTCTCAAGCGTTAGATGTGTGGGTAGACGTGTCTAGTGGTGATGGTTCAGCTACCTTAGCATACTGATTGCTCTCAAGCACTGGGGAAGTTTGGTTCAACATTCTGTGATGATTTCTCCCAAGTATTTTGGATTCCTTTTCAATGATGCAGTTTTGTGCTCTCATTAAATAGAAATTTTTCTTGGCAGGTGACCTATTTGTGATCCTTTAAGAGTGTCTTATAAGAGCTTTTACAGAAATTGGGAATTTTCTGTAAAATCAAAGAACTCCTAGCCAAGACTTCAAAACTGTTCCAGACAGTTCAAGCCCATTCCTTGATAGGCTGTTGATTTTCTAAATATTATTAAAGCTTCTATTAAGGGTACTCCATTTTTTTGGCAGGTAGTGTATAAAATCCCAGTGCTGACAATAGATATCGCATATCTATCAAAAAACAAAACAAAGCAAAAGACACACAAAAAAACAAAAACTATCATGCCTTCTCTTAGGACCTTTCCTGAATATTCTGATTCCAGTTGACCCTTCATTACTCATACTCCCATTAGCAATTTCTCTATGTATTGTGCCATTGGCTCTTGATAAGACAGACTTTCTAATTGTTTTCTGATTATTTTGTGGGTGGCCCTCAAACACATAGTGATGGGTTAAAGCTCTTTGAAAATAACATTTTTATTTTGATACCTCACCATGCCTAGCATGTGCAAAGCATAAGCACACTTTTGATAAGTATTTGTTGAATTGATTCATCTATCTGAGCACTTAGTTAAGCATATTCTCATACGAGAGTTTGAAAAGACAAAGCTTCTTCCAAACTTCAATTTCTTTGAAGGAATCTGGGAAAGAAGATATTGAAACAATAAAACCCCAATTAATTTGGATTTTTGAGAGAAAGAGGGTTTTGATAACGTACAGAAAACTCATTATGTTAAATATTGCTTTAAAATGTACTAATTATCTTTTCTCCCTTAAGCATGGACTGAGCAGGATTTCCATGGAGTAAGGTAGGGGTGGTTGCTCAAAGGAAGATACTAAGTATATTTCTTTTTCAATGTTCAAAAGATACTGCTGGTTAAATAAGTTATATTTTTATATTCTTTTTAATACAAGTTTGAATATAATGTACCGATTTACAGGGAGAGTGTAAGAAAAAATAAGACGCATAATATGATATAGCAATTACATAAAAGATCATAGGTCTGCATTTGAGTAGCAAATATCATGCTATCAGACAATGACATTTTTCATTTTATTTACAAATTAACATTGTGTTCCAGTATCCTTATGTATCTTTGGGACCAAGATTGCTCTATTTATACAGTAATTTTTAAACCATATTATAATCTTGTAGATTCATAGTAACTATTAAGATGAATAAGTGATAGAGCACCTGAATTGCCAAGAGAGAGATAATAATGTGGGAAACAGATGCGTTGTGTTAGATGGTATGTGCATTGTGTTAGATGCTATGAAGGAAAGTAACTGGAGTGGAGCCTGTTTTTGCTGGGAATTGGGAAGAGCCGGTTACTGAGCAAGTGGCCTGGACTTGCAGAATATAGAATGTGGGTGAGAACTACAACGACCGTTTGACAGAGCAGAAAGCACCATAGATATAGAAATGAAAAAATGAATACTAGGGATTCAGATGTGAAGGGTTTTTGTGTGTGTGTGGAGTGTTTGGGTAGTTAGAGTTGAGAACAACTTTATTTGCCAGAGAAGTAGAAGTTTATTCATTTGTGGGAGAGATCACCACGTTGCATTTCACAGTTCTGTTTCTTCCTTCCTTGTCAGAGTTCTGGAAGACGATCTCTCCTGTGGCCTGGAGGTCAGCTATAGAGGAGAAAGTGAACCATTTTACATCCCCTTGCTGTACTCAGCAGGAGCCTGGTGGTTGAGGAGCAGACGGTAGGCCTGGGATCCCGGTCCTGTGACTCACTCTCCATGTGACTTTGGGCTGGTTACTTAAATCTTAACCTCAGTCTTCTCTTCAGAACATGGAGGTGCAAATAGGATGCCAAGTCATTAGATGTGGTTTGTTTTCTGCTGTACTCCCAGCAGTTAACAAGGTATCTGATACGTGGTCATGTTCAGAAGTTGACCCTGAATGAATAAATATGTTTGGCAAGAGTGTTGAGGAGAATAGCTGGATTTATATTTCCATTCCCAAATGCAGTGAGCTCAGAGCCTTCCTTTCTCCAAAATCAGTCACAATGAGAAATGGACGGCTTGTCTAATCGGCAGCGTAGCTTTGTTTTGGCCTATGGTGAGGTGTCATTAAAAGGGAAAGAACTCTGATTTTTATTCATCTTTCTACTGCTGTCTATTAGGAGAACTTGAAAAATCTTAGTCCTTACTCTCTTATGACCTCATAAATAATCCATGTGGCTGAGCAGATGTGAAAACTTCTGGGAAATTTTATACATTTGGGCCTGATGGTGTGTTTTAAATTTCTCTCTGAACACCTTTACCAGCTAATAGCCACATTATGTACCATGGAGGCCTCACCTTTCTAATCAGTAAAATCTCGGTCCAAAGCATCCTTTCATTTCCAGTCTTGTGGAATTTAGAAGCGGAGAGCCTTATTTAAAGGCTTGTAGAAGGGTATGCATTTTTAAATTTCTCTTTAAAATATCTGACAGTTCCTGTTGGTCCACTTGAAGTTTGTGAAGCATATAGAAAAGTGTGGCTGACTATACTTGATTCTTTTTGTTTGTTTGGTTACATAATTCATAAGGGCCATCCTATTGTAGTTTGGCATGGTTTTGTATTATTGTCAGTCAATACTTATGTAATACCTTATAATGGAAAAAATGCTTCCTAGCCATTTATTACGGAAGACTCTGTTTTTAGTGCACATAGTTCTAGGAGACTGTTCATCACCCAGATCTGCTTTATGTCTCAGCTAAAACACAGTGAAGACACTAAAAGGAGTATACAGAACAATACCTTTTTTGGGGGATATGAACTCATAGGATTTTCAAAGTTCTTGGTAAAAAACTGGCTCTTTTGGTATGTGTTTTGTCCTGGACAGAGAAATGATGTGGAGATTATACTAGGGGGTTTAATCAAGATTAGATAAGGAATTGATGAAATCCCTTTTTAAGTTAAAAATCTGGTTGAAATATGGAAGATTCTGGTTAAATGATTGTTTCCCAAGCCGTCTCTCTGTAGCCCGTCCGAAAAGCACATATTTAAGCCTTGGAATCAGACATGCTAGGTTTAAACCCCTGTTCCAACCCCTTACCAGATGACTAAGCTTGAGAGAAGCAGTAAATAAAATTGCTGATATCAGACTTTTCACATTGATGTGGGCAATTAATAGACTTAATATTTCTGTGCCTAAATTTCCTCAGTTGTTAAGGAGGGATAATGTTACCTTCTCTGAAGGGTTGTTGTGAGGATTAAATCAGAGAAAGTCCAGAATAGTGCCTGTACACAGTAAGATGTTCATTCAATTTTTCTTCCTCTTCTTCTCTTTTCTTCACTTACCATCTACCTTACAAAGAGATAGCAATAACAGACAATAAATGGGTGATCTGAAAATAATATCCATTCTTGCTAATTATATGAATAATTTTTGTGGTGTTCCTGAATTTCCTTCATTTAAATCTTGCCAAGAAGAAAATTTTATTAGAGGGCAGCACACAAAACGACCTATGATTAAATGAAAATAACAACATATCTTAGAAAGCGCTTTAAAAATCCTGGATTAAAAAAAATTCAGGGGCCGGCTCGATAGCCCAGTGGATAGGGCGCCGGCATACCACATGGGAGGCCCCGGGTTCGGTTCCCGGGGACCTCTCCTAGCGGGCAGACCACCTTGAGAATGGCAAGCCGCCATGGGCGGGCCGGAGCCGCCGTGGGCAGGGCAAGAAGCTGCCACGGAAAGGGCAAGAGCCGCCACGGGCAGGGCAGGTCGCCC
>PVKH010036002.1:0-11656 GCA_004027955.1 Chaetophractus vellerosus
TTTTGAGCCTGTCCAGGTCAGAAGGAGGCCGGTAGCCGCAATTTTGACTCCATTCCCAGCCTGAGGGGAAGCAGGGCTGATTGAAAATCACAATGCTAGTAAGGGCCAGCTTCTTTCCACTCAGGTCAGATTCCAACTCTAGCCCGAACCCCAGACCCATCTCTGGCAGAGAGGAAGCTGGGGGGACCTGCACAACCTCTTTGGGAAACCACAAGCCACAATGCAGAGGTCGGGGCCCATCCTACTCTAGTGGCACAAACCACCTCAGGAGCTATTCCATGGCTGGAGTTAGAAGCTGCATTACCCATGAATGGTGGAGGAAGAGACAATTGTCCACTGACCTCAGCTATTGATTGGTGGACTCAGTTGGCTAAAGTATAATCCTAGAAACAGCTAGGGTTTGAGCCTGTCCAAGTTGGAAGGAGTCTGGTAGCTACCATTTTGACTCCGCCCCAGGCATGAGGGGAAGCCGGGCTGACTGAAAATCCAGTGAAGTTAGGGACTGGCTTCTTTCCACGAAGATTAGACTGCAGCCCTAGCCCAGGCTACAGCCCCACCTCCAGCAGAGAGGAAGCTTGCAGGACCTGCACTAGGCTCTCCAGGCAACTCCAGGTGCTCTCCGTTGGCACAGACTGAATAGTCAGTCACTTGGTGCTGCATGCCACACCCCAGTAGGATAGGAGAGGTACTGGGTATCCACAGCCTCTCTGGGCAATGGCAGAAATTTTCAGCCCACATGAACTGGTTTGTTGAATTCTTTCGAGTCCATCTCCACCTCTGTCCCCCTGTAGGATAGGAGGGGGTGGGTGTTCCCTCAGCCTCTCAGGGCAACTGCAAGCATTTTCTGCCTGCACAAACCTGACATTTGGGAATCTGTTGCTCCACCCTTATCCCCAATAGGACAAGAGATGGACTGTGTTTGCCCAGTCTCTCTGAGTAACTGCAGCTGCTTTTAGCCCACACAGCCTAGCCTGGTGGTTACTTGTGGATCCACTCCCACCCCCAATAGGATAGGAGGGGGCTGGTATCTCCACAACCTCTCTGCACAATGGTGGATACTTTGGGCCTACAGGGACTGATCTGTTGGGTGCCTGTGGATCCAACCCCACACCTTAATAGGTGAGGAGGGTGTTGGTATTTCCTCAGCCTCTCCAGACAATGTCAGGTATTCTTGGCCTAAAGGGACTGAACTGTTGGGTGACTTTAGAACCACCCCCACCACCCAATAGAATAGGAGGGGGCTGGTGCTTCCTCAGCTACACTGGGCAATGGTGGGTACTTTCAACCTACAGGGACTGAACTGTTGGGCATTGGTGGTTCTGTTTCCATCCATAAAGGGCAGAAGGGGCAGTATTCCCTCAGCTTCTCAGGGCAACTGGAGATGTATTTGGCCCACATGGATTAGACTGTTGGGCACTCCAGAGGGTCAATTCCCCTCCTCCAAGAAGAGGGGGTCTGGTTCTATGTCAGTTTACCTGAGTAAATGTGGTCATTTTGCACACACATGGCATAGATTGCTGCCCACAACTCTAGCTCTGTCCCTAACCAAGGTAGGGGAGAAAGGGGTGTAGAGCTTTATCAGTCTCTCCAGGCAACTACAGAAAGTCTTGTCCTGCCCAACTTGAATTATTATATATGGCTGTAGCTCTGTGCCTACCCCTGACAGAGGAGAAAGAAGTGTGAAGCTTCATCAATTCTTTGGGCAATGTGGGCAGCTTCAGCTTCCATAGCTTACAGCACCAACTACATCCTTGGTTCCTACTACACAACAAGCAAGGGAGAAAAGACAAGAAAGCCCTAAACTAAAGGGAGAAATTGCACCCAGAATAAATACATCTAGCAAGCCAGATGCGAAAATACCAATAAAAAATTACAAGCCATACCAAGAGACAGGAAGACATGGCCCAGTTAAAGGAACAAGAGAAGCCTGAAAATGACATAAAGGTGTTGAGACAACTAATCTCAGATGTTCAAACAAATCTCCTTAATAAATTCAATGAGAGTAAGGATATTAAGAAGACACTGGGTGACCACAAAGAAGAATTTGAAAGCATATATAGAAAAATAGCAGACCTATGGGAATGAAAAGTGCAATAAATGAAATTAAAAATACACAGGAGGCATTTAACAGCAGATTTGAGGAAGCAGAAGAAAGAGTTGGTGAGTTCAAAGACATGGCCTCCAAAAGCAAACATACAAAAGAACAGCTGGAGAAAAGAATAGAAAAAATTGAACAGGGTCTCAGAGAACTAAATGACATCAAAAGACATGCAAACATAGGTGTCAAGGATGTCCCAGAAGAGAAGAGAAGGGACAAGTGGAAGAAGGAATATTTGAAGAAAAAAATGGTAGAAAATTTTCCAACCCTATTGAAGGACATAGACATCCATGTCCAGTAAGCACAAAGTACTCCCACCCGAATAAATCTGAATAGACCAACTCCAGGACACATACTAATGAGAATGTCTAATGCCAAAGACAAAGAGAGAATTCTGAGACCAGCAAGAGAAAAGCAATGCATAACATATAAGGGATACCCAATATGATTAAGTGCCAATTTCTCAACAGAAATCATGGAGGCAAGAAGGCAGCGGTATGATATATTTAAGATACTGCAAGAGAAAAACTGCTAGCCAAGAATTTTATATCTGGCAAGATTATCTTTTGAAAATGAGGCCGAGTTTAGAATATTCACAGATAAACAGAAAATGAGAGAGATTATAACAAAAAGACTGGCTTTGCAAGAAATGCTAAAGGGAGTGTTACAGCCTGAAAAGAAAAGACAGGAGAGAGAGGCTTGGAAGAGAGTCTAGATATGATGACTGTATCAGTAACAGTAATTATAAGTGCCAAAAATAAAATGAGAAATAAAACGTGAAGATCAAAATGGTTGAAATGAGAACTGCCTTTATAGTAATAACATTGAATGTTAATGGATTAAACCTTGCAATCAAAAGACACAGAATGGCAGAAAGGATGAGAAAATATAAGCCATCTATATGCTGTCTGCAAGAGACTCACTTTAAACACAAAGATACCAATAGATTGAAAGTAAAAGGTTGGAAAAAGTTATTCCATGCATGCAATAACCAAAAAAAAAAAAGCTAGGGTAGCTATACTTATATCAGATGAAATAGACTTTAAAAGCAAAACTGTTATTAGAGACAAGGAAAGATATTTCATATTAATAAAGGAATGATTCACCAGGAAGAAATAACAATCATTAATGTATATGTACTGAACCAGGATGCCCCAAGATACATGAGGTAAACATTGGCAAAACTGAAGGGAGAAATAGACATCTCTACAATAATAGTGGGAGACTTCAATACACCACTCTCAGCATTGGATAGAACATCTGGGCAGAGGATCAATAAAGAAACAGAGAGCTTGTACAGTATGATAAATGGACTAAACCTAATAGACAAATACAGAGATTTGGACACCCAAACAGTAGAATATACATTCTTTTTAAGTACTCATGGATCTTTCTCCAGGATAGACCATATGTTGGGTCACAAAGCAGATCTTAATAAATTCAACAAAATTGAAATTTGACAAAGCACTTTCTCTGATCATAATGGAATAAAGTTGGAAATACAGTTGCAGAAAAAGGGAAAATTCACATATATATGGAGATTAAACAACACACTCTTAAATAATCAGTGGGTCAAAGAAGAAATTTCAAAATAAATCAATAAATATCTTGAGATGAATGACAATGAGAAAACAACATTTCAGAACCTATGGGATGCAGCAAAGGCAATGTTGAGAGGAAAATTTATAGCCCTCAATTATTACATTAGATAAGAAAAAAGAGCTAAACTCAATGACCTAACTATACAGCTGGAGGTACTAGAAAAAGAACAGCAAAGTAATCCCAAAGCAGATAGAAGGAATGAAATAACAAAGATTGGGGCAGAAATAAATGAAATTGAGAACAGAAAAACAATAGGGAATTAACAAAACCAAAAATTGGATCTTTGAGAAGATTAACAAAATTGACAAACTCTTAGCTAGACTGACTAAGAAAAAAAGAGAGAAGATGCAAATAAATGAAAAGAAATGACTGATCCCAAAGAAATAAGAGAGATCATAAGAGGATACTAAGAACAACTTTATGCCAAAAAAACTAGACAATATAGACAAAATGGAAAAATTCCTAGGAACGTACAAACAACCTACACTGATCCTCGAAGAAATAGAAGACCTCAACAAACCAATCACAAGTAAAGATTTGAAACAGTCATCAAACAGTTCCCCAAAATGAAAAGCCCAGGACCAGATGGTTTCACAGGTGATTCTACCAAGCATTCAGAGAAGATTTAATACCAGTCTTACTCAATCTCATCCAAAAAATGGAAAAAGAAAGAACACTACCAAACTTATTCTACGAAGCTAATATCACCCTAATAGCAAAGCTAGATAAAGATATGAAAAAAGAAAATTACAGAACCATGTCTCTAATAAATAGAGATGCAAAAATCCTCAATAAAATACTTGCTAATCGAATCCAACAACACATTAAAAGAATTGTTCATCATGATCAAGTGGGTTTTATACCAGGCATGCAAATCTGGTTCAACACAAGAATATCTATCAGCATAATACACCACATTAATAAATCAAAGAAGAAAAATCACATGATCTTATTGATTGATGCACAAAAGGCATTTAACAAAATACAGCACCCTTTCTTGCTAAAAATACTACAAAAAATAGGAATTGAAGGTGACTTTCTCAACATGATAAAGACCATTTATGAAAAACCCACAGCTAACATTGTACTCAATGGTTAAAGACTGAAAGCTTTCCCACTGAGATCAGGGATAAGACAAGGATGCCCATTGTCACCACTGTTGTTCAATATAGTGCTAGAGTTTCTAGCTAGAGCAATCAGGCAAGGAAAAGAAACAAAAGTCACCCACAATAGAAAGGAAGAATTAAAACTTTCACTATTTGCAGATGATATGATTGTATATGTAGAAAGTGCTGAAAAATCTACAACAAAGCTTCTAGAGCTAATAAATGATTTCAGTAGAGTGTCAGGATACAAGATCAATACACAAAAATCAGTGGTGTTTCTATACACTAGTAATGCCCAATCTGAGGCAGAAGTCAGGAAAAAAATTCCATTTACAATAGCAACTAAAAGTATCAAATATTGAGGAATAAACTTAACCAAGGATGTAAAGCACTTGTGTTCAGAAAACTATAAAGCATTGCTAAAAGAAATTTTAAAAAGACCTAAATAATTGGAAGAATATTCCATGCTTATGGATTGGAAGGCTAAATAGCATTAAGATGTCAATTCTACCTTAATTGATAGACAGATTCAATGCAATCCCAATAAAAATACCGCCAGCATTTTTAAAGTAAATGGAAAACACAATTATCAAATTTATCTGGAAGGGTAAGAGGCCCCGAACAGCCAGAAACTTCTTTAAAAGGAAAAGTGAAGTTGGAGGCCTTTCACTTCCAGACTTTAAATCATATTACCTAGCAACAGTGGTAAAAACAGCATGGTACTGGCATAAAGTTAGACACATAGACCAATAGGACTGAATTGATGGTTCAGAAACAGACCCTCATATCAATGGCCAAGCGATTTTTGACAAGCCTCTCAAACCCACCCAGCTGGGAAAGAACTGTTTATTCAACAAATGGTGCTGGGAGAACTGGATAAACATAGCCAAAAGAATGAAAGAAGAGCCCTATCTCACACCTTATACAAAAATTAACTCAAAATGGATCAAAGACCTAAATATAAAAGCAAGAATGATAAAGCTCCCAGAAGAAAATATAGGGGAACATCTTCAAGACCTGCTGGTAGGTAGTGGATTCTTAAACCTTACACCGAAAGCACAAACAACGAAATAAAACATGGATAAATGGGAACTTCTCAAACTTATATACTTCTGTGATTCAAAGGACTTCATGAAGAAGGTGAAAAGGCAGCCCACTCAATGGGTCAAAATATTTGGAAACCACATATCTGATAAGGGTTTGATTTCCATTCTATATAAAGAGATGATACAAGTCAACAATAAGAGAGCAAGCAATCCAATTTTAAAATGGGCAAAAGAATTAAAATAGACATTTCTCCAAAGAGGTAATACAAATGGCCAAAAAGCACATGAAAAAATGTTCTATATCACTAGCTATTAGGGAAATGCAAATTAAAACTACAACACCACATAGAATGGCCACTATTAAAAAAAAACAGAAAACAATAGGCTCTGGAGAGGATGTGGAGAAACAGGAACACTCCTTCACTGTTGGTGGGATTGTAAAATGGTGCAGCCTCTGTGGAAGACAGTTTGACAATTCCTCAAGAGGCTATATATTGAACTGCCATATGATCCAGAAATTCCTCTACTAGGAATATATCCAGAAGAATAAAAACCATGACACAAACAGACATCTGCACACTGATGTTCATAGCGGCATTATTCACAATTGCCAAAAGATGTAAACAACCGAATTGTCCATCACCTAATGAATGGATATAGAAAATGCGGTATATACATACGATGGAATACTATGCTGCAGTAAGAAGAAATAAAATTGGGACACATGTGATAACGTGGATGTATCTTGAAAGACATTATACTAAGCAAAGTAAGCCAGACAAAAGGACAAATATTGCATGGTCTCATTAATATGAACTAAATACGAAGAATAAACACATGGACTTAAAACTTAAGAGTATAGGTTATTAGGAGATAAGAGGAGGTTGAGAAGAAATACTGATGCTTAATGTATGTAAGAGCTTTAATTAACTTGACTGTAAAAGTGTGGAAATGGATAGACTTGATGGTCACACATTATAATGAGTAGTAACTGGTTTATAAATGGGATTGTGGCTGAAAAGGGTAGTCTGAGGAAGTGAATGTCAATTGAAAGCAAGCTAAAGAATAATCTAGGATTGAGTAGCACAGTGAACCCAGAGGTGGATGAGAATTGTGGATGAGGGAACAAATGCAAGAATGCCCTTCTGTGAGCTAGAGTAGATGTACTTCACTATTGCAGGGTGGTGGGAATGTGGAGAAGCATGGGAAAACTACAATTGGTGTGACCTATTGACTGTGGTTAAGAGCAATACGGTAATATTCTTGCATCAATGCCAAAGATTTACTGTGTTGATAATGGAGGTGTATGGAAAAAGTGTGCCAAATGTATACTATGGATCAAGGTTGGTGGTAATAGTCTGATGATATTATCCTATAATCTATAACAAATGTTCCAACACAGCGTGGTCTGTTGGTGAAGGGGTGTTGTGTGGGAATTCTCCACGTGTGTATGATTGTTTTGCCAGTTTACAACCTCTGTAATAAAAAATATTTTAAAAAAATAGGGTGGGTTGGGGGAAAATACACCAAATGTAAGATAGGGACTTTAGTTAGTAGTAATAGTTCAATGATACTCTTGCATAGTTTATAACAAATGTTTCACAATAATGCAAAGTGTTGGTGGCGGGGTGATGTGTGAGACCCCCATGTGATGTTATGTACGTTTATTTTGTAAGTTCACAATCTTTACTATACACTTATTGTTTATGTATGTCATGTATGAATGATATACTTCAATTATATATATATATATATATAAACAAATGTAGGAATGTACAACACAAACATTTAACTCTAATGTAAACTATGGACTATAGTCAATAGTGCAATTATAATAATATTGTTTCATCAATTTCACAAAGTTACCACACTAATGCAAACTGTTTATAATAAGGAAAACAGTATGTGTGAGGTGAGGGTTTATATGAGAACTCTGCATAATTTTTCCATAAACCTACAACTTCTGTAATAAAAGAATTAATCACCACACCCTAACTGATCTCACCTTCCTACTTAGCCACCCACCCACTCTTTCTACTATAAAGATATCTTGCTTTAAAAAAACTTCTTTGCTTCCTAATTTTAAATTGAGTCTCAACTAAATTTGGTGAATTTCCTATACTCTGCCCTCTCATTATTCTGGTGCCTCCCCACAATTAATTTTTGACAAGACACGAGTTTACTTGTGCTGTAAAAAAAACAAAACAAAACAAAAAAAAACCCTTTCTCCCATGTCTGTGCAGGTCTTGAAGCTGTCTATGCCTTTATCTGGTTCTCTAAAAGATGACTGTCAAAAGCAAGAGGCCTTTATTAGAACCTCATCTGCTGATTTGACATGACAAAATTAACAAAAAGAAAGCACATAAATACATTTGGATATTTGGAGTATAGAAAGAACTTGATTGTCATAGAATATTGTTTCAAATTCTGGCTCTACCACTTACTAGGAATAGACTTTAAGTAAACTACAGAGTTTCCCTGAATCTATTTCCTCATCTGTAAAACTCTTCTACCAGGGTTATTGTGATGAAAAATAATAAGGTCAAATGTGAACTATATATGATGAAGCTTAATTAACATATGTAGGTATTTATTAAATAAAGGCAATTATTTTTTGTTCACTATGTCATTGATATTTATGAAGAATAATAGGCTTTCAGACATGCTGCAAACATGGCTGCACTGTAAAATACAACTTCCTCTATATAATATTAAAATAAGTTTTTTAAAAAGCCATATTCAATATAGGCATTGTATGTTCACTCACTCATTTAGAATCTCATTTCCAAGGGTTGTGATTCAAATTTGTGCTTCAGCAAAATTATAATGCAAAATCTCAAGAACTTTCCAAGTTTTAGCAAATAATCCAAACTATGAAAGTCACATCTGTAAATGCCATGGGACTGTCGCATAGCCTCCTTCATGGTGATTGGTATTCTGGTGGATGCCCACAATTGGAATGGGATATGGAGATTATTGCTATAGGGAGTAGGAGAAAGAGTAGAAGTGAGACTTTTGAGGCATGTGTATTCTGTCCTAGAAGGCACATTGGGAAGAAGGGTAGGTATGCTACTCATTGGGCCCCATATATTCACAAAGATACTTAAAAGTGGAAAAGGGAGGCAGAAGGGTGAGATTTTATGGCAGAAGAGGTCAGAATGATTCAATGTGAGAAGAATTTGACCCACAGTTGCTGACTTTGTAGATGGAGGGAGAGGGCCAGGGAATGTGGCAGCCTCTAGAAATTGGAAGAGGGAAAGGACACACATTCCCCTTAGAGACTTCAGAAAAAATGCAGCACCTTGATTTTTGCCCATTGAGGCCCATTCCAGATTGCTGACCTCCAGAAATATAATATAATAAATTTGTGTAGTATAAGTCACCAAGTTTGTGGCAATTTGTTACAGCAACAATAAGGAAACTAATATAGCAGGGAACCTTTTATGTTGTTGTTGTTTTTAATGGAATAGACAAGGAACAAATATGAGACATCTTTCATTTTAATTCCTGGAGGTAAAAACCTGCTATCCAGAAATTACAGGGGGATAGAAGCCTGGATAAGGAGGTACAGATACATGATAAAGGCATCAAAGGTGGTGATGCCTCCAGAGAACAACATGGGTGAAAATAAAAGACATATAGGACCACTACTCATTCATTAATTAGGGAAAATCATTGTGTTTAAAATGTTACAATAGGAGAAAGAATTGCAGTGATTTCATCCTTCATTCACTTTACATCTGTCTAAGATGGTTTTCTATATCAGGTGCTGGGCAATGGACCCAGGAATGAACTGAGTAGGCATCATCCCTGCCTTGCAGAATCTAAAGTTTACTGTGAGAAATTGAAAAAATAAAACACAGGTAAACATAAATTACAAATTTCAATGAAGGTATTAAGGAAAAGAATAATGTATTATGGAAAGGAATATTTACTCAGAACCTAATTTATACTGGAAGAGTCAGGAAACTATTCCCTGAGAAAGTGATGTATGTGTTGAGACATGAAGGATATCCAGGCTAAGAAATGTGACAAGAGTCTTCCAGAAGGAGGAAACAGCATATGCAATGGCCCCATGCTGAGGGAAAATTAGGGATATGGAAAGTGTATGGAACAGGATGGAGAATGTCTGGAAATGAGAATGGCTGGATAGACAGACAAGAGTACACAGTTTCTTTTTTTTTTTTTTTGGAATTTCATTCTAACACTTGTATATAATACTTCTTATTTACTCTGCTTTCCCACATTTAAAATTTAGCTTTAAGTAGATGAATAATGAAATGGTAGTGATGGGAGAGTATTTAATTCTCATATAGCCAGTTCTTTTAATTTAGAGTTGAAGAAACTAAGGTACAGTGAGCTTACCAAACTAGGTCAAATTTGCACAGCAAGACTGTGACATGTCTGGCTCAAGAACTGGGATCTCCATCTGCTCTACCACTATGCTTTCCCACACACCACACTGCCAAACATCAAGTCTCCAACAGCTCCAGGAACCACCACTTCCTGACAGACTCCAGGTCAGGCTCCCTCAAAAGTCATGATAGCCAGGCCTCTGGGAAGCAGAGCAGCAGTACCTGGTAGGAGAAAAGTCCCTCTTGTGATAAATATCAAACTTGGGCTGAAGGAGGGGGAAAGTGTACCCAGGAGCCCTCACTGTGTTCTGTGTCACTATGAGGAGAGACTGAATTAATTAGTTCCCACTCTTAATGTTTTTCCATTCTAAACTTTCTGAATTTCCTGAAGTGTTGTTTTGTGGAAATTTTCCTGTTTAGGGAAAACTTGTAAGAATGACCAAGAAACTATTTTCCTCTCTACTTTAGTTGATGAATAAAAATACTTTCATGTCATTTCAAAATAAGGTAATTTCTTACTTTTGTAATTATAGACATTTCTTACATATTGATAGTCTGCCCAAGTTTTGCTGCCATTTTGTGCACTGAGAAGTCTTTGTGCCAGTTGAGGGGTTTGTTTTTTGGTTTTTCTTCCTCCAGTAGAACATAGATATAAGTAATCCTACAAATATATGTTAAGGGAGTTATTTTATCATTTCATTGCATTATGTTGTTACCTTGTATTATAGATTTCACTGATATTCAATGTCTAGATGACAAAATGCAGCCTCTCAGAGCTGAGATAGATTGAGGAGGAAAGATTTTTCTGCTAAATATCTGCGCTGAGTGACACCAAATTTGTTCTTTTTTGTTTTGTTTTTTTTTTCGACTGGAAAGAGGTTCCTGAGCTAACAGATACCAAAAGAGCCTCCTGTCTTCCAACAGCACTGTAGTCTGGGCCTGGATTGTCTTTGACTAGATGATTATAGCTACCTAATTTGCCTGTTATCATTTGCAGCAGCATTTCTCAAAGTCTGTTTCAAGACTACCTTGCCCCTTGTTTTGGTCAGCCAAAGGTGTGCCTTTCGAAATATACCAAAGATTGGTTGGTCTTTATAAAGGGTATTTATTTGGGGTAGAAGCTTACAGTTACCAGGCCACAAAGCATAAATTTCTTCCCATACCCAAGTCCACGTGTTGGAGTAAGATGGCTGCCGACGTCTCCAGGGTTCAGGCTTCCGGGTTCCTCTGTTCCCGGGGCTGCGTTTCTCTCCGGGCTTAGCTTCATTTCCTTCACGAGTTCAGCTGAAGACTATGAGACTCTCTGCGTTGCGTCTCTCCACAAGGCCAGCTGTAGCCTATCCGGCGATCGGCTCACTCCAACATCAGAACTGCTTCTCAAATCTGCTTCTCCATATCTCCTGCTTCTCTCATCCTGCTTCTCTCAATCTGCTTTTCTCAATCTGCTTG
>PVKH010036003.1:0-11655 GCA_004027955.1 Chaetophractus vellerosus
GCATGGCCTTGCTGATACCCTGTCTTCTTCTACTCTCCAGAACTTGAGAGAGTAAAGTCTTGTTTTTTTATTTTTATTTTTTTTTATTTTTAATTTTTTTTTAGTCCTGTTGTTTTAAGCTACCCACTTTGTCGTACCTGGTTACAGCAGTCCTAGGAAGCTAATAAAAATCTTATGTGAATCCTGTACCCTTTTGTCCTTTATCTTGAATATGTCTTATTTTTCTAACCATCTCAGAATTCCTGGATTTCTGATTCTTTATCTGATGTGACTTTGGATATACACTTGAATTCATACACCATACCGGAGTCCCTGGCCATAAACTATTTAACTTAATATATATTACCATAGATGTATACAAAAAGAGATCTTTTCTGTGTAATTTGTTACTCAGTATTGCTTTCTGTCCAAATATTTGAGTACCAATCTTACAGAACATTTCCTGTTCATTAATGTGATAATACAGGCTATCCAGAGATATTTTTTAATCTCTCCTATAGTATCAAGTATGGTTTTGATTGTTTCTGTATTATTATTATGGCATGTTTTTGAGAAGGAAACTCTTAGAACTAGAGTGATTGAAAGTATATGTACTTTTGGAGATCCATCTATTAGAAATAAGGGATTTGTTAAGTTCATAAAGAATCCTGATTTTTAACATATCATATAGTATCCCTTTCAAGTCAAGGGCAAGCAGAGCATTTGTTTTAATTTTAAAACAATGAAAGAAAATGTTTACTGCATATATTAGAGGATGAATTTAAGTGCAACTGTAAAATCCAACTTAGCCATGCCTGGGTTGTGTTCCTGTTCCTCTAGTTCTTTCTTTTGAATTTGTGACATGCCCCACTTGTTGGTTCAGCCCCAGGAGCAGTTCCTAGTGGAGCCTGCATGAGCAACTGGAAGCAGAAGGTCACAGAGGCAGCTTTGGGTAGGACTTGTGGTCAGGTTTGCTCTCATCTTGGTGCCATGGTTGCCTGGAAACTGGATTCCTGTCTTTTCTCATGTGTGACCACTTCTCTGCTGGGGATCCCAGTTTCCTTTCAGACTCAGTGTACTCATCTTGCATTCCTTGCTTATATTTTAGTCGGGCCCCTCTGCATATAATACCTACCTAACATGAGGGGCTTCCATCTGAATCTGATTTCATTTCGAAGCTTTGGTTCCTGATGATCTTTCCCCTACTTTTTATTTTATTTTTTATTTATTACATATCCCCCTCTTTCTGCTTGTTCTTGCTGTGTTCATTTTTGCATTCTTCTGTGTCTGCTTGTCTCCCCCTGCTGCAGCGACCTGCTGAGTCAGCTCACCACCTGGCGGCTTGCCTTCTCAAGGCGGTCTGCCCACTCGAGGAGGCCCCGGAAACCGAACCCAGGGCCTCCTATGTGGTAAACCGGCGCCCTACCACTTGAGCTACAGCCGGCCCCCCTCCCCAACTTTTTAATCTTGTAGATTCATTATCCTATCTCAGATATTGTCTTGGACCCAAAGTTCCCTTTTCTATCTCTTCATTAACTTTTTTTCTTTGTTCTTATATTCTGATCAGTGTGGAGTTTCGAGTCAAGCCTTCCCTAATGTGTCTTGTCAAACTGTTCAATTTTATAATGAAATTATCTTTGTTTTTGGTCAGATGTCATAATCTGGCATGATAGCATAATACTTCCCCAAGGAACTGGATTATTTGTTAAACATGAATTGTCTCCTGTTCATTTAAAAATATTGTTTCTCGTATCAAATATTGTTTGTCTCCTTCATTTGTTTCCCTCTCCAAAGAGTATCAGTTCTTATTGTCCTGATACAACTTGTCTCATGATTCCAGGTTAATATATATATTAATATACCAGGCCTATAGCCCAAGAATTGGAAGCTCTTACATAATAATAGCCTAATAAAGGACAAATTGTAAAGCCAGGGATGAAACCAAGACTCTAAGCCATCTCTGCTGCTAACCTCTGATTCATGTAGCCCTCCTTAGGATGAATTTCAAACAAACAAAAAACAGATTTTTTTTTGGAAACAACTTTGGTTATTTGCTGCTAGTGGAAAATTCACTATTGTGGATGGTGGTTAAGCTAGCGTTCTCGGTTCCCTTTCCCCTCATCTCTTGCCTCCCAGGAGGCTGTAACTGGAGATGTAGAAGCTATGTCTGGATTCTCATACTAGTTTTTTTTTCTTTCTAAGGTTGTGGAGTGATTTGATTTGCCATGTGGCTATTGTAATTGCTGTGTGGAGGCTTAGGAACCCTGAGATATGGGGGAATGATGAGGCAATTTTCTTGGGCTGTGTGAATAGAAGGAAATAACTTTCAAATATGTGAACTATTAAAACTTAAATTAGCAAGGTAAATAACTATAAACTATATAATATTGGGAAACTAGTTTGCAAACTTAACTATTTCTTAAACACTTCAACTTAAAATCAGATAGTGGTGACTAAATCATTTGTTATCCCTTTCATCAGGACAAGTGCTCCCTTTTTTATAACAAATAATTTACACCTCCACCTTTCCTATCCTGAAATGGTGTTCGTAGAAAATATAACTATTTATAATAAGTAAATCAATTCAATACCCTATCTATAAAAAACAAAATAATTTTAATAAAGTAATAGGTATATCATAAATGCTTGGGCACAACTACATTAGAAAACATAATTTAAGATACTTGCATGCATATTTTTATAAAATCACTGAGTATGCCAGTCACCAATGCAGAATGATACAAAGGTATTCTAATGGTGATTCAAATGTCATAGCCTGCAACATGGTTTTCCAAACTGGCAAATGACCCTGGGTAAACTTCCTAGCAAGAAAAAATAAACCCAGTCTTCCCATCATTTATACAGTTATCGTATTTCTGAAAATGTGGGTATTTGTTAAAACCATGCAGAAATACTTTGTGTTTATGTAAACTTCAGTTAGTGTTAGGCTCAAAGAATCACAAATGGGATTTGCATTCATGTGGGCGCCCAGTAGGATGTTTGAAACCTCAGGACGGTCCTTCATGTAGTAGATCATCTAATGTCTTAGGTTTCTGCTGTCTTAATGCCAACTCTGCCACCACCACCCCTCCCCAGCTATTGCAACAACCACAGATAACCTCACAAATTTTCAAAAGGCCACTAAATAAGGTAGGGGTTTTACCTTCTTCAAGATTCTCTGTTCTAGTTATTTGCTGGTGGTAAAGCCCCCAGCTAGCTTACCCCTGGGTCAGGAAAGAGAGGAGCCATTCCTTCCTTACTGTTGTTGTGCAGTAGAGGGGTAGGGGGGAAGGAGATGGTCCCCTTGAGCCCTCTCTATGAGATCTTCCCTGAATCAGCTGACTCCACGGACCTGACACTCACAATCACTTCTGCTTCTCCAAAGTAAGCATGCACGGTCTTTGAAATCGTAGCAAATTTTTCTCTTAAATATTGAGTTTTGTTGCAGAAACTTAAAATTGACCTTTTCGCTTTGACATTTGAGATAAGATGTAGATTAACTAGATTGTTATTACTATTTAGTTATGTTGGAAGTTGTGATATCTAGGCTTAAACGTTTGTGTGGCAAGTTTGTGATTTCTAGAAAAGAGGAAGTGGTTAATGTTTTCAGGGCAGTTGTATGTGTATGTATAAGAAGAGTGTGTGTGTGTGCACATGTCCGCATGCACTCGTGTTAGTTCCTAGGCACAGATTTAATTACTTCTTAGATATCCATGGTAAATTGTTGTGAAAATCGCCTCAGTAATCACCCTCTCTATACATGTGTCCTTGGGAAGTTTCTTCTCCAACTGGCTCTGAGCCATGTGATTTGCCTTGGTCAATGGAATGTTGGCAAACATGACACAAGCAGAGTCTTAAAAGGAACTTGTGCATTGGGTTTTTTTCCTTTGCTGCTCTCTAGAACCTGAGGCTTTGGGTGAAGAAATCTGGGCTAGTCTTCTGAAAGGTGGTATTCCATTTGGAACAGAGGTGAGCTACCCCAGTCGAGCATCCCCATACTAAACAGGTTGCCACTTGCCAGAAATGTGAGTGAGGCTCTATTAGCACATCCAGTTACAGCTGAATTGGTCCAGACCAGAAAAACTGACCACCTGATCCATGGATATATGAGAAATAATAGATATTTCTAGTTTAAAGCCTCTAAGTCTTGAGGTGATTTGTAAAGTAAAATTTACAGTAAAATCAAACTAACTTGAGTCAGTTCAGGCATTATCAGCAGAAGAACCTCCAAGCTGCCCAAATTGCCCATCCCCAGAACTATGAACTAATATATTTGAACTACTAAGTTTTGGGGTGATTTATTACATAGCAGAGCTAATTGATACATGTCTGTGTACAGTAGAAGCTTAGTTCTCACTTCTTTTCTGTACCTGTTCTCATTGGTTGTCAAAAATATAGCCATCTCCCCAATCCCTGTCCCTCGAGTTCCTCAATTTTTTCCCTTTTCTTCTCTTACGTGTTATGCTATTAGTAATTTCTCCACTTATCTTCTGTTGCTTCTTTCAGTTCTCATAGACAAAAGGACCTTGTTAGAATTGTGGCTGGCCAAGAATAACAACTGTACCAAGCTCACTCTGTGATCTCCATAATCACACATGTATCTTCATGACTTCACTGTGGGGTTTTACTGTGAAGCAGATAGAGTGAATATTAAATTTGAAGCCTGAATACTAGAGTATAAACTCTAGCTATGCTACTTATTAGCTGTTTGGCCTTAATGAAGTTTCTTTAACCTCTCCAAAATCTCAGTTTCTACCATTGTGTTCTTGTCTTTTTCACATTTGAGCTCATTTTTTATTCCAATCTTTGATCACACTTTCTACATTTCCAAAATGCAACCACATTTAACTGCCCTAGCTCTTTCTGTCTCTCTCTCCTTTTAATGTTCAACGTTGCATTCAGAGACAGTGTGTCTTTTGGATAATCGGGTCCTACTTAATTTACCATAGGCCTGTGTCTATTCTTAATCTCTCTCTCTCCTTATTCTGCCAATACTGCCCTTATCAGATAAAGTTGAATTAAACATCTCACAGTCAAGAATCTTTCTGTTGTGGGTAATAACAGCTGAAGAGCAAACAGGATGTTATAAGGGAAGCTCTCAAGGGTAGGGCAGGCAGCCAGACCTCACAAGGGACTTGACTTGGGAACTGGACACTCTTAGGAAAAAAAAAAAGGTGACAAGACAGACTCTTTCGAGCATGGGGCCTCATGGCCTCTCCCTTCTGTTTCTTTCTGGTTGTCTCATTCTTGATGCTGTACCCTGCTTTTTCGTGCATATCACTACTCTAAGCCTTAGATTTCTCATGCTACTACTTTAGCTACCAAAAAAAAAACTGCCTACAGGTTGTTCCCAGTTCAGAAGAGAGAGGGGAAACTGACTGGCCCTAGAATCTGGTGTGCTTGAGAGGTGGGAGCAGGGTTGTATGCACGAAAAACAAAAAATGTTTTGCTTCTGCCCAGGAAAAGAAAGTTCCCCAAATGGGCTGTTGTGAGTTGGGCAGACACCCCACGTGCACTGCTTTTTCCCCCTGAATAGCCTTGATTCTGTCTCTCTTCTTAATTTATAAAAGCAAAATTAGCAGTGGAATCCGTAGGGCTTGTGGGTGAGGAGGTTTTCATTATTTCTTCTTTCAGCCTTGGTTTATATCTGCCAGCAAACAGGGGAACTCTGTGTTGGATACCCTGTTTTATTGGTCCTGTAGAGCCGCTGGGAATGGGAGTTGTGGGAGGATCATGGTCATTTCTTGCAGCTGAATCAGGATGAATGGTATCTGGCAAGAAAAGGTATGAAATACCCTTCTCTTTTCAGTGGCACAGAGCCCCTTTAATTTAAGTTAATATTCATAGTATAAATGCTGGGATACAGTCAAAATAAGAAATGGGTGGGAGTGGAGAAGAGGCAGGTAGGTTTTCCTCTCTAGCTCCATGGTTGCTCATTTGAATCACTCAGGATGCTGTTAAGAAAAGTCCCATCCCAGACCAAGTGAATCACAACTCTGAGGATGTGCCCAGGTTGTTGATTTTTATTTTTTTTTAGAGCTCCCCAAAGGTAGGGGCCACTGCCCTATCATTTTATGTTGTAGTCACTAGTGGTCCAGCCTAGGGCTTTCATGTTCTGGTAAGATTTTTAGCTAATCCATGTATCTAAAAATGAGCTGATTTCATGGATAAGGAGGTTTTATTCATTTATTAAACAAATATGCACCTAGGACATGAGGATTCAAACTGTTTGAAAGAGTGACCTGTCCTGAAGGAGCTTAAAGTGCTAAGACTGGAAGATAAACATAATTAAGATGACACAGATGTGGACGTTTTAATATACAGGGCATGTAGAGGGACATGGTGAAGGAGTCACTTCTTTGTGTACCAAGTATTATCAGGAAAGCCTTCATGAAGTTAGTGAAACTAGAGCAACCTTTTGAAAGGTGAAGTGATGTGGAATAAGGGATGGGATGGATTCAATGGAGAGGGAACCAGTTGTGTAAAGGCTCTAAGAGATGAACAAGCAGGATTGGGGACAAACTTTGGGGAGGGATGCACAGCAAGAGATGAAACTTGGCAGAGAGGCAGGAGCTGGATGTGCAAAGCCTTTTGCAGCTTGCTAATGAATTTGGGCTTTTCTGTAGAGTGAGACCTAGTAAAGTGTTTTCAACAAGGAAGTTGTCAGATCAAATGAGTGATTTTAGAAAGACTTTTGCACAAGGAGGATGGGTTAGAGGAAGACAAGTTGAGTGGCAGGAAAAGTCCTATAAAACATGACAATCTGAACTAAGATAGTATTTGAGAAGGTGGATGGAGGGATACTATTTTGGGAGGATCAAAAGGATTTGATCATGGGTTGGAAGAGGATGATGAAAAGTCAGGGATTTGCAATGTCTCCCAAATTTTGGCTTTGAATGACTAAGTTGATGATGGTGGGTTTGACTTTGGGGACAGCAGTGTTGAGTTTGAGATGACTATGATCCAGGCACTTTGATGGAACTTTGATGGAAGTAACTTGTCCTGAAGTTCTGGGCTGATTCAGACTGAGGTCCCAGGTAGGGTCAGAGATCTGATAATGTTGCAAGCCAGCAGTTTTTGATCAGGATTCCAAAGTGAGTAGATAAAATCTATTTTTCTTGAACAGGAACCTATCCAGTTACTTGGAAGTCACGATTCACTAGGTCTGAGTCAGCTTGTCTTACAGCCTCGATGTCTTTGGAGATATCACCTGGTAAAACTAGATGCTGTCATTCGGTGTTAGCGTATGTCCAGTTGTGATCTATCCATTTCTGTCATCAGGTATTCCTTATTTCAAAGTTCACTTGTAGATTTTTGACATTAGGCAATGTCTAAGTGGTAGGATCAGATTAGTTACATTCCTTCCAAACTTATCGTTTTTATGCCGTTTTGATAGACTTTTTTTCCATTATGGCAGATATGTTACTAAGCTCTGTGACTTTCTTTTTCTCTTTTTATTTTTTAGAGAAAATTTCTTCCATGTGCTTGTGGCAGGAAAGAAAAATAACCCATGTAGGGAAAACGTATGTTTTGTCTAATACTCATCAGAAAAGAGAGTTGCTGTTATTCACCGAAAGCATTGCTCCTTTAATGAAGGTTT
The DNA here is from genome assembly GCA_004027955.1 of Chaetophractus vellerosus. Classification (NCBI taxonomy): domain Eukaryota; kingdom Metazoa; phylum Chordata; class Mammalia; order Cingulata; family Chlamyphoridae; genus Chaetophractus; species Chaetophractus vellerosus. Next base: position 7,580 of record PVKH010036003.1, read on the forward strand.
TTCTTTTCCAACTCGGGTCTTAGCTAATTCCTAAAATCAACACAATCGCTTAAATACCTTAATCAGATGAGATTAAAGCATTGTTTTCCCTTGTGCCTTCTTCCACATTCAAATATGATAATTGTGTTTTGATTTCTGCCCCTGATTATAGTTCCCTTTTAAAAATACTTCCCTGGAATAGTGGTTCCTGAAAAGCTTAGCAGACTCTCTGGCTTATTTCCTATTGTCTTTAGAGCAAAAACATGATTGTTCTTAATCCGAGCATCACCTGGGCTCTTATTGGGCCCTTTCTCACTTTCCTTTCCCTGCTTTATACTTGTGGTATAATGATCTTTGAATCTCTTGACTATATTAAGATATACCTTATTTAACCCATCAACTTTCTATTTTTCATCTTCATACATTTTCATATATTTATCACATGCACATGACTTCAACATCTAAAACGTGAATGCTTTGTTTTTCACAAACTGTAGTGTAAGCACTTTCTACATTGTACTATAATGATCATTTCCTTATTATCATGTCATTGGTCAATTTTATTATTTTGAATTTTTCATTTTTTTAATATTAAGGGTCGGAGTGGTGGTTAAAGGGGAAATCGGGGAAGATTTCAAATTCTCAAGGCCCTTTCACTGATTTCAGGACAGGGACTGAAACTGGCAAGAACAAATATCAAAAAAGGACTTGAAGTCCAAGAGAGATCAGGAGAATGGGCACATGCTGGGCTTCCTCTGCTGTCCTAGAATTTTTTTGTTTGCTCCTCCACACCCACTTTCTATCCTTCTCCTGCCTGCTTTTTGCCCCAGAGGCTGACCTGTGTGGACTCTAGCCCTCTGGCTGCTTGGTTGCATTTGGTCAGGTGGGGAATCTGGCAGAAGCTAGAGGGGAGGAAAGAATGAGAAGTCAGGTTATTTGTTCTACCCTACCCCCAACTCCCTAAACTTAATCTCCCCTTACAGGGTCATCCGGAATGGGCCATGTTTCTTGGCTGAAGCTCACCACTCCCCACAAAGCCACCAACTTTAGGACTTTCTCCCTTGGGGTTTCAGTAACTGCTCCTTCACCTCTTCCCTTCCAGCCTAGGTGTGGCACCAGTTCAGATGGTAGTCGTCCTTACACTCACACCTGACAAATTAATTGTCCTTTGGTAAAGACAGCCTTTTCATATTATTCCATTCTGAGTGTGCCTTCTCATTCCTCTGAGGACCCTGACTGGTACACTGGTCATATTGGAAAATTGTTTTCTCATTTGCAGATTCTTGATATAATAACCACATCCTTTTATAATTTGGAGGCTGCCACTGTTTGTCTCTCTTAATTTGTGGTGTGTGGCTATTTTTGGATAACTTTTTCATTAATTTTGGGCAGGCTAACATTAGGCTGTCAGACTGGCCATGTTGTGCCCAAATGTTTTCTGTGTACCAAAAAGCAGAAAATAAAAAATAAATCTTTAAAGACACATTCAGCTATTCAGGGCCCCTTATCCTTCCAAATAAATTTGATAATTGGCTTTTCTATTTCTGTAAAAAAGGATGTTGGGATATTTATTGGAATTGTGTTGAATCTGTAAATCAGTTTAGGTAAAATTGACATCTTAACAATATTTAGTCTTCTAATCAATGAGCAGAGAGTGTCCTATTTATTTAGGTCTTCTGGCACTATTTTGTAGTTTTCTGAATACAGGTCCTTTATCACCTTGGTTAGGTTTATTCTTAAATATTTAATTCTTTTAGTTGCTGTTGTAAATGAATTTTTTCTTCTGACTTCCTCCTCACAATGCTCATTAGTAGTGTATAGAAATGGTACTGGTTTTTGCATATTAATCTTGTATCCTGCCACTTCGCTGAACTTCACTATTAGTTCTAGTAGCTTTGTTGTAGATTTTTAAAAATTTTCTAGGATTAGGATCATATCAGCGAATAGCCGTAGTTTTACTTGTTCCTTTCCTATTTGGCTGCCTTTTATTTTTTTCTTACTTAATTCCTCTAGCTAGAACTTCTAGCACAGTACTGAATAACAGTGGTGACGGTGGGCATCCTTGTCTTGTTCCTGAGCTCAGCAGGAAAGCTTTCAGCATTTCACCGTTGAGTAAAATGTTAGCTGTGGGTTTTTCATATATGCACTTTAACATAGTGAGAAAGTTTCCTTCTGTTCCTATCTTTCAGAGTGTTTTTAATCAAGAAAGTCTGGTGTATTTTGTCAAATGCCTTTTCTGCACCAACAGAGATGATCATATGATTTTTCTTCAATTTATTAATGTATATTGCACTGATTGGTTTCTTGTGTTGAACCTTCTTTGCATACTTGGGTGATGTTCTTTTTTTTTTGTAGTACCTTTGTCTGCATTTGGTATTAGCATGATGTAGGTTTCATAGAATGAGTTATCTAGTTTTCCTTCCTGGTCAATTTTTGTATGTGTTTAGGGAAGATTCATATTAGATCTTCTTTGAATAATTGGTAGAATTCACCTATGAAGCCATGTGGTCCTGGGCTTTTCATTTTTGAGAGGTTTTTGATGATTGTTTCAATCTCTTTACTTGTGATTGGTTTTTTGAGGTCTTCTAGGGTCATTGAAGTTTGTTCATGTGATTCTAGGGATTTGTTCATTTCATCTATGTTGTCCAGTTTGTTGTACAGTTCATACAGTTCTCTTATCTCTCATTTCTGTGGGGTCAGTGGTAATGTCCCCTCTGTCATTTTTTATTTCATTTATTTGCATCTTCTCTTTTTTGCTTTGTTAGTCTAGCTAAAGTTTTGTCAATTTTGTTGATCTTCTCCAAGAACCAACTTTTGTTTTTTATTCGATTCTGTCTATTGTTTTTCTGTCCTTAATTTCGTTTATTTTTGCTCTAGCATTTATTTCTTTCCTTTTGCTTGGTTTCAGATAGGTTTGCTCCTCTTTTAGTTCCTCCAGGTGTGTGTTAGGTCTTTGATTTTAACTCTTCTTTTTTAATGTAAGCATTGAGGCCTATAAATTTCCCTCTTAGCACTGCCTTCATTATATTCATAGCTTTTGATATGCTGTGTTCTCATTTACATTCATCTTGAGATATTAACTGATTTCTCTTGCAATTTCTTCTTTAAACACTGATTATTTAAGAGAATATGTTGTTTAATCTCCATATATTTGTGAATTTTCCCTTTTTCTGTCTCTTGTTGATTTTGAGTTTCATTCTTTTATGATCAGAGAAAGTGCTTTGTGTAATCCAACCTTTTTAAATTTATTGAGACCCGTCTTGTGACCCATTGTATGGTCTATCCTGGAGAAGTATCTATGAGCACTTGAGAAGCATGTATATTCTTCTGTTTGGGGGTGTAATGCACTATAAATGTTTGTTATGTCTAGTTAATTTATCATATTATTCAAACTCTTTTTCCTTATTTATCCTCTGTCCAGATGTTCTGCACAATGCTGAGAGTGGTGTACTGCTATCTCCAAATATTATGTAGAGACATTTATTTCTCCCTTCAGTTTTGCCACTGTGTCTCATGTATTGTGGGGCACCCAAGTTAGGCTCATAAATATTTATGATTATTATTTCTTCTGGTTGAATTGTCCCTTTTACTAATATATAATGACATTCTTTATCTCTTAAAACAGTTTTCCATTTAAGATATATTTTTTCCGACATTAGTATTGCTACTCCACATCTTTTTTGGTTATTATTTGTATGCAATATCTTTTTCCAACCTCAGTATAATACTTTCAGCCTGATTGTGTCATTGTGGCTAAGGTGAGCCTCTTGTAGACAGAATATAGCTGGATATATTTTAAAAAATAATTTTATTGACATAGTTCACAAACCATATAATTCACACATTTTAAGTGTACGGTTCAGTGTTTTTTAGTATATTTTGCTCATTGTCTGCTTGTTGTTTTTGCTCATTGTCTCCTCACTGTTTTTGCATGTTGTCTGTTTTCTTTAGGCAGTACTGGGGACTTCCCATGTGGGAGGTGGGGGGCTCAACTGCTTGAGCCACATCTGCACCCCTGAATCATATATTTTTTAATCCATTCTGTTGGTCGCTGTCTTTTGATTGAGGAGTTCAGTCCATTAACATTCAATATTACT
>PVKH010036004.1:0-11666 GCA_004027955.1 Chaetophractus vellerosus
CGCCGCAGAGACAGGGGGAGACAAGAAGCGAACATAGAGAAACACAGAAGAATGGACACACAGCAAGAGCAAGCGGGGGGGGGGGGGGGGAATGTGAAATAAAAAAAAAAAAAGAATAGAACATTGCTTCACCTGCCAATTAGGCACGTGGTCATTCTACATGTTTCTTTGAAACATAAAATGAAAACACAACACATTCTAAGTCAGGATACCTTCAAGTTGTTGACATCAGACCTTAGAATTTCAGAGGCCTAACTCTTTGGATAAAAAGCAAACCTTGAGGGAAACATTTCTAACAAACCTCTGAATATTGGGGAAGAACAGCTTTTGCCAAACTGAAACTAAGAAATGTCAGAACTAAGGACCACAAGTCTTTTAAACAAATCTTATCCTTATGTCCATGGCGTTTTTTTAGACAGCTTTTCTCATAAGGACTTTGCTTCCCAGAGTGATTTCCCTCAGGTAAGCTAAGGTGCTGTCATCCTTTCATCAGCATAAGCCGAGATAGTGATGTTCCACTGTCTTTGGGATAAGCCGTAGTAACCTTACGCTTTCCTTGGGATACGCCGAGGTGACGTCACATTCTCCGCAGGATAAGTGGGATAGTGTTACACTTATAATAGCCTATGCGCCTTGGATTTCTTCTCACATTAGCTTCTTTTCCAATGTGTCTATGCAGGGTCCCACCTGCTAGGTGATTCTCCATTTGATGGAATGGAAAATCAAGCGAAAAGTTAACTTTAGGATAACAGAATCTGAGACTTTATCAATTATGACTTACCTTCAGACTTCAGAATTAATTCAAGTCACATCAGGTATTAGAAAGCCTGATTTAAGTTAACTTATTAATAACTACACTTCCCAAAGCTTGCTTCCGTTTGCTTCACTTTCCTTCTTCTAGTGCATCAGTCCACTGTAGGGGTCTCCTGGGAGACGTGGCCAGTTTGCTCCAGCGCATCCAGGCAGACGCCCCTGTGTGAGCTGACACTGGCAGGGAAGGCTCCGCCTGCTGTCTTGAGCCTTGTCTGAAGTGAGTGCTCACGCTAGGGACACAGCAGCCAGGCCCCCATCTGCTGGCCTGCTCCAGCATAACCCTGCTGGCTCAGCAGGCACACCTGCCCTAAAGCAGAGGCAAGGGGGTGGGCTGTGACCCCCAAGGCAAGGGAGGAAGGGGAGGGGTGGGCTTCCAAAGCCGAGCTCCAAAGAGAACTTGCTGCCCCCCATGCCCACCCCACCCCCCCACCTGAGCTAGAATGGGATTCAGGGTTTAGACATCCTTCACTAGGTGATTCCAGATTTCCCCAGAATATAATACCCCACTAGCAAGAATAAGAGGCATTTTTTGAAAGCTGCATTCACTATTATGGGTTTCTAAATTTGCTATTGATTTGCCACACTAAATGCAGTTTTGGTCATGAAGCAAATGATGACATAGTCACGGTTTTAATGCCAAGTCCTTTATGTAGTGGAACAAATTGTTCCTTGGCCTCAGATTGCATTCTTAACTCCAATTAGCTATTTTGAAACCTCACAGTCAAACATCTCTGGACTTAATTTTCCTCATCTCTGAAATGGACAAAATGTTCTCTAAGATCCCTGCCATGTTCCGACTTCTATGACTCCATGGGGCATTAGCTGCTGCCTAGGAGAGAAGAAAACAATGGATGGTAATGGGGTTGCTACAGCTCTTGGAGCAAAACCTTCAAGACTCACAGTAATGTCCACATGTCTGAAAGATCAGGTGCAGCTTCTACAAAAATCCTTCAACTCCAGCAAAGCCTATTCTCATCATGAGTGTGTGTCTCTGCTGACTCGCCAATGGCAGGCTATAGATCGTAAACTGATTTCTCATTAGAGTCCCTAGATTTATATCCATGTATTCACATTGATATAATGGGGCTACACGGCACAAAACAGAACATATGGAGATGAAGCCACCGATAACCTCCATTTCATCAGAATAGGCCTCTAAGAAGCTTGTGAGGCCCTGATTTGCATACATCAAGACAAGTGTCAAGGAATTAAAAAAAAAAAAAAAGTAGCCAGAGCTATGATTTAAAAACAGGCATAGGTTAAAAACTGCTTCTACACTGTTGAGTTTTAATTGGTTTAATTGGTCATTGCTCTTTTAAAGTTTGCAAAATTTAAAAGAAAACAAGGAACTTCTGGTTAAAAGGAAAGCCTGTCCATTATGATCCTGCTGTGTTAGTGCCAGAGTGATTCCTTAGAACACGTGCTTTAAGAATGGTCTTCTAATGCACTGCTCTTTGTTTTGTTTTGTTTTCCTGTGTAGGTTTGTATTACCAAAATTGTGCGAGAGTTTAAGTTCCATCTCACCAGATAGGCAATCCAGCTGATGGCTTCAGCCATCTAAGTGATATCGGAGCTGGTATCTAGGTTCTTGGCTTTGATGCAAGAAAGAATTCAAGTATGAGCCACAAATTAATCAGGCAAGGAAAGAATTTATTGGGGAGTAAAGCGAGAGAACAGAAGTATACCTTTAGAGTATAGGGCAGGCATTCTCAAGGGAGAGAAATGCGAAGTTCTGCCCTGGGGCCCTGGGGTCCCCTGTTTTATGGGGGTATGGGACTCCAGGGTCTGCACTGATTGGCACATTTGGAACAAAGTAGGGAAATTATTTTGGGTGATTTCACTCTCTTGGGGGCTAGGGCTTGCTGTCTGGTGGTGATTGGCTCCTGGCTGTTGCTTTTGAGCCCTGCTGTAGTTTGCTGCATGACGGGCTTATGAAAATAGGTAGGTAGTGTGGGAATGTTCTGCTTTTCTCCTTTTTCTGCTGGGTGAAAGCTGCAAGCTGCCTTCCCAGGACTTATTTGTGCACATCAGCCAGCACCAACTGCCTTCTGATAACTTGCTTACGTGAGCCCAGCAGGATGCTGCTCCAGCTTTTTCTACTGGGTAGTGTTATGTGGAAATTTTTTAGGGTTTCTGCCTCTCCTCCTTAGGTCCTTATTCTATCCTGCCTCGTAAATGCTGTAACTGTCCCAACTCATTATGTGATGAGTCTCCCAGGAGAGAGAGCCACCCCAGAAAAAACATCTGCCAAGACACAGAAATTTCCATTTGACCTTTGGTAACTACCGGGTGACATTTGCCATCTAGGAAGGGATATGTAGGGAAATGACACCCTTACTGGTGAATTTTATTATCAACATAAATCCTTGGGAAAGTAAGGAAGGGGCAAAATGGTGAAAATGATTGCCAAAGTCTGAAAATGAGTTTCTATGTCTCAGGTCCCTTTATAGCTAGAAAAATTCTCATTTCCCCAAGTAGGTCTTCAGTCAGTTCCAGAAGTGCCCTCTTGACTTTTCTTTAACATTTGGTCTCCTAAGAAATTGCTTCTTAAGCCCTCTTTTTTTTTCCCCTCTTATGACCTATTAAGTGTACAATTATGGGTGGCTCTTGAAGAGCTATTTCCCAAGACAGATATTTGTTCGCTCTTCAAGGAATCAATGAACTATACTTTTATAACCTTTAATTATATCTTAGTTTCTTCTTCCACATTCTTCCTTTCAATAGAACTCTCCAGCCTTCTGATAAGAACCTCTTCTACTTTGATTTGAAACCATACTCAAAGCAATAACCTATACATAAGACTTTCATGTACAAGAGGAAAAACAGTCTCAAGTGTAAAAGATACTTGTGCTCAGCTCCTGAGAGGCTCCCAGGACTACAGCCTGGCTCCAGTAGCCCGAAGCCTGCACCTTTGGCAGCCAAGAGGTATCCATGTCCGTCTCTCCCTCTTTTTGTGCCTTCTCCTTCTCTAGGAGGTGCGATGGTGCCCCTTGACGACACCTACTCTCCCCTGCCCTCCTTGAGCTTCCAGCTGTGGAATCCAATAACTCTGTCTCTTATCTCTACCCTCACCCAACTGAGAAACATCTACTAAAGTCTGGGACCTTACATGGGGGTGACGTGACTGATAAATGATCAAGATTCTTGGGTAGTGCTGTGCCTGAGTAAGTCACAGCAAAGCAGCAGAACTTAACTTAAGGCAGTGTGAGTCACGGTGAGAAATTCAAGTACATATCAGGCCTTTCATTATCTCCACCACACTGGAAGCCTGTTTCACCTTTTCTGGCACTTGCATGTGCAGTTAGAGTATTTTGAACGACTTCAAAGTATTCTAGGATATAGAAAAAAATGTTTTAAAGGTCATGTAATATGATTTAATTTTAATAATTCAAATACCAGAACAATGTAATTCTTTTAAGCTCTCTGTGACCTGCTTTTTAATATAGAGATCTAGAAATTGAAAAATTAAATGGTTTTGTCAGTATGGAACAAAAAGTCAATATTAGAGCAGAGAAGTACGGCCTTATTCTGTAAGATCTGACCTATTAATCAACTGGGAAACAGCTTTGCTCTTTAAAAGAGGTAAGAGAACAAAGGTTCGATTTGGGGGCTTTATAGACAGAAGAGAAAAGCATATAGCAAAGGCTCAGAAAGTGGAAACAGAGTGCTATTTAATACCTGTTTATCACAGAAACGTTTAAATATTGTAGCAATTCCTACCTAAAGTGCATCTGAGATTGTTTCAGAAGTACCTAGTTTATTAGAAGTTTTATACCTTTCCCAGTTTAGTGTGAATGATGGGTGTTCAGTTACACATACCTGAAAATCCCAAGATAGCAATTGTATATAACTTACTATTAAATAATTATTATAGGGTATAGAAGAATTTAAAAAGCAACTCTAAAATAAATTTTTCCTATAAAAATATAAGCTTTTCTTTCATTTCTTTGGAAATTTTAGATTATGATTTACTTCATTATCCCAGCCACAACTGAAATTACCCATTTTAAAACCAACTCAGTCAGTTACCTTTATTTCTTATTTTTTTTTAACCAGGAGGTCCCGTAGATTGAACCCAGGTCCCTCCATATGGGAGGCAGACGCCCAACCATTTGAGCCACATCTGTCCCCCATCAGTTACCTTTAGAAATGGATAAACAACTATCAGCTGTGGGTTGCCCCGGTTCCTCTCATGAAGACTTACCACATGGTGAGTGTATTAGTCAGGGTTCTCCAGGGAAACAGAATCAACAGGAGCTATCTCTAATAGAATGAGATTTTATAAAATTCTCTCACCTGACCGTGGGGATGCACAAGTCCAGATTCTGCAGGCAGGCTGCAAACCAGGGCCTCCAGTGAAAATCTAATGATGGTCCTTGACGAGTTTCCAGCAGAAGTTGGCTGCCCAAAAACAAGCTGGGAAATTCTCTCTGAAAGCTGAAATCGCTTCCCCTTTTAAGTCATTCAACTAATGGGATAAAACATCACTCATTGCTGATGGCAATCTCCCTGGTTGATGTAGATGTAATCAGCCGTTTATGCAGTAAACTCACTGATGACTAAAGCCCATAAATATCCTTGTATTACAATTAGCCCAGTGATTGCTTGACCAAACAACTGCGCACAATTACCTAGCCAAGATGACACATTAGCCTAACCATCACAGTGGGGTTGGGGTTAGATGCAATTCAAAGTCCGATGACTCTGGGTGATCACGTGGCTGATCAAAGGATTCACCCACTTCCAGAAATATTTTTTTATATTAAATATATACTCATCATAAAAATCAACTCTCATTTGGGTCAGTGCACTGCTGTCCACCACCGCAGCAAACAGATCATAGTGTTTTATTCTCATCCACACTGCAAGGGGCCCTGAGTAAGAACCACCAAGTGTAACCCCCATGTTGTTAGTGAGCCCCATTTTTTTCTGCCATTACACTTTGGAAGTTGGCAAGATTGGCTGGAAGCAGAGGCTAGAAGTACTCAGATCTCTACAACTAAAGTATAAATACACTTTGCTTATAATAACAGTTAGAGCAGAACTGCATGCAACTTAAAAGCTGCTTAACTGTGAGGCCAAAATGCAAGTGTTGAAAGCATATTGAGATCCCCCCCCCTTTGAACATTTTAATAAAGATGTACAGAAAGACATTCTGATTGACAGCATCACATAAACACAGGCAGCAGAAAGCAAGAGGAGCTAACATTTCTCAGGTCTCCTTTGGAGTGTGTTGTTTCCCATTCCCGGCACTGGGTAGGAGCCCCACAAGATCTCCACTATGCAAACAGAACCAGGGCCATAGATATATCAGCCTGACTCTGAGGGTAGCTCACATTTGAAAGAGATAAGCTGGCATTGACCTCCCTGTTTTCAGAGAATATGGAGAATCCATGGTTATTTGTGTGCATGGTGTTTTCCAGTCTTTTTGGTTTGCCTGATAGATCCAGACAAAGCCAATATGAGCCTGGGTTTCCTAAGTCATGAGGAAGCCAAATAGCAACTTACCACTGTGTTGTTTTCCAATGGGGTTTCCTTTATTAAGCCTAAGGAGCTTTGTTGCGTTTGTTACTGTTATTTTTTTTAAGATTTATTATTTATTTATTTATATATCCCCCCTTGCTGTTTGTTCTTGCTGTGTTCATTTTTGCTTTTGCGTTCTTCTGTGTCTGCTTGACTCCCCCTGCTGCGGCATCCCGCCAAGTCAGCTCACCGCGTGGTGGCTTGCCTGCTTGCAGCAGCTTGCCCTGCTCACGGCGGCTTGCCTGCTTGCAGCGGCTTGCCTGCTCAAGGAGGCCCCGGGAACTGAACCGGGACCTCCCATATGGTAAACCAGAGCCCTACCAATTGAGCCACAGCTGGTTCCCTGTTACTGTTATTTTTAATCCTTCACATCAAAAGAAATGATTCACCTTCCCCTCCCCTTGCAGGACACACTCATTTCAAGCAGCATAACACCCCAAATGGCTTTATGGGCTAAGGCCATAAACAGACAATTCTCAAAGAAGAAATGCAAATGGCTAGCAAACGTACAAAAAAAGTAGCCCTGCAAATAATCATAAAAATCCAAATATAATTATGGTTTGTATTTTTCTCCTATTAAACTGTCAAATACTTAGTTTTGATGGTTATACTAAATGTTGGGAAGTGTTAGATGTGGCAGTCACCCTTATGCACTATTGGAGAGGGAGCCAAGTGGACAAATATTTCTGGGGAGCCTTTGGCCACCTATATCAATGGCCTTACAAAAGGTAGAGAAGGGAGTGGATGTGGCTCAAGCGGTTGAGCGCCCCCCTCCCAAATGGGAGGACCTGGGTTCAGTTCCCAGTGCCTCCTGGAAAAAAAAAAAAAAGCAACAAGCAAAACAAATGAGAAAACCAACTCAGGGAAGTTGATGTGTCTCAGTGGTTGAGCACCAGCTTCCCACATATGAGGTCCCGGGTTCATTCCCCAGCCTCCGGTACCTAAAATTTAAAAAAAAATTTTTTTAAATGACAAGCTTTTAACCCAGTAACTTCACTAATAGGAATCTGTGACAGAGACTGCCAGGTGGATCCAAATATCCATTCTCCCCTTCTCGTCTTAGGAAAAAAGAGAAACAATTCCGATGGACTCATAGAATTAAGACTACGTTTCCCAGCCTCTGACTAGGTAGGTGTGGCACATGCTGGCTGATAGAATATACGTAGATTTGTTGTGTGGCAGCTTCCAGGATATTTCCTCAGAGACACCTTTGCCCCTCCTGCCACATCTTCCTTGCTGAGCTGTTTAGAACATGGATATGATGGCTGGAGCTCCTTCTTAGGTCAAGAGGACCCAGCCAGACTCTAGGGATGGTCTAGCAAAAAGCTGGAGCCAGCCTGGGGTCGCTATATGCTGTATTGCCCATTTCTGAATTTTTATGAGGGAAAGAAAAACCAAATCTGGTCCTTAGTGAAACAAATTCTATCCCTAAAAACAATACAAAGCAAAAATATTTCTGCACCAGGATGTTCTTTACAGGGTTATGCACAATTGTGAAAAGAAGAAACAACATACATAGCCAACAATAACCACAATGGTTCCCTGCATTAACTCATCCCTTTAATGTGATGTAATTTTTGTGCTACTTTTGGAGACCGTGGTATTGAAGGCTATTTGATGACATGAGAAAATGCTCACAAAAATGTTATTGGAGAATAGAATAGGATGTAAAACTTTAAACACAATTTGATTCTGTTTTCTTTGTAGAGAAGTTGTGGGTTTACAGAACAATCAAGCATAAAACACAGGATTCCCATACACCACCCACCAGCAATGCCTTGAAATTGGTGGGGAACACTTGTTACAACTGATGAATGCACATTTTTATAATTGTACAATTATTATTATTTTTTTTAAAGCTTGATTTATTTTATTACATATCTCCCCTTCCCCCCGCTGCGGCGACGCGCCGAGAGTGGTCACTGCGCAGGCGCGGCTTTCCCCGCTTGTGGGCGGTCTCTGCGTCTGTTCACGGCTGGCGCTTGATTCAGTTCACGGGTGGCTGGCTGCGCTCCATCCGCAGGCGACCTGCCCTGCCCGTGGCGGCTCTTGCCCTGTCCGTGGCAGCTTCTTGCCCTGCCCACGGCAGCTCCGGCCCGCCCATGGCGGCTTGCCATTCTCAAGGCGGTCTGCCCGCTAGGAGAGGTCCCCGGGAATCGAACCCGGGGCCTCCCATGTGGTATGCCGGCGCCCTATCCACTGGGCTATTGAGCCGGCCCCCATAATTGTACAATTAATTAAAGTCCATGGTTTAACTTAGGGTTCACTGTTTGTGTAGTATAGTTCCATGGATTTTTAAAAATTTTTATTGTTACCATATAAATATATACACATATATACCCAATCTAACATCCCCCCTTTAATCATATTCAAATATAAATTTCAGTGCTATTAATTGCATCCACAACGTTGTGCTACCATCACCATCATCCATTACCAAAACATTTCCATCATTCCAAGTAGGAATCCTGTACACATTTTTTAGGAGATACCGGGGATTGAAGGCAGGACCCCATACATGGGAAGCAGGTGATCAAACCACTGAGCTACATCTGCTCCCCAATGAGAGTTGGTTTTTTCATTTGTTTGTTTGTTTTGTTTTGTTCTGTTTTTAGGAGGTACTGGGATCAAACCTTGTACATGGGAAGCAGGTGCTCAACCCCTTGGGCTATAGCTACCCCCAGAACCCTGTATATACTAAGGCTTAGCTTCCCATTCCCTACCCCACCCCATCTCCTAGTAAGCTATAGTCTGGATTTTAACTTTATGAGTTTGCTTATTCTGATTGTTTCAAATCAGTGAAATCATACAATATTTGTTCTTTTCTGTCTGGCTTATTTCACGCAACATGATGTCTTCAAGGTTCATCCATATTGTCGCATGTCTCAGGATTTCATTCCTTTTTACTAGGCTGAGTAATATTCCATTGTATGCATATACCACCTTTTATTTATCCATGCATTGGTTGATGGATGTTTGGGTTGCTTCCATCTTTGGGCAATTGTGAATAATGCCACTATGAACATCAGTATGCAAATATCTGTTTGGGTCCCTGCTTTCCATTCTTCTGGATATATACCTAGGAGTGAGATTGCCGAGTCATATGGTAGTTCTCTACTTAGCATTGTTGGGAAATACCAAACTCTCTTCCACAGTGGCTGCACCATTTTACATGCCACCAGCAATGAATGTTTTCCTATTTCTCCACATCCTCCCCAACACATGCTATTTTCTGTGTTTTTTTTAGTAGCAACCATTCTAATGGGTGTGAAATTATATCTCATTGTGGTTTTGATTTAAATTTCTGTGATGGTTAATGATATTGACCATCTTTTCATATGCTTTCTGTCCATTTGTATATTTTCTTTGGAGAAATGTTTATTCAAGCCTTTTGGCCATTGTTTAATTTGGTTGTTTGTCTTTTTCTTGTTAAGTTGAAGGATTTCTTTATATATTCTGGATATTAAACCTTTATCAAATATGTGGTTTCCAAATATTTTCTCCCACTGTGTAAGTTGTTGCTTTACTTTCATAATAAATTTCTTTAAGGAATAAAAATTTTTAATTTTGTTGAGGTCCCATTTAACTATTTTTTCTTTCACTGCTTGTGCTTTGGGTATAAAGTTAAGAAACCATTGCCTAACACAAGGTCCTGAAGATGCTGCCCTACATTTTGTTCTAGGAGTTTGATAGTTCTAGCTCTTATTAAAGTCTTTGATCAGTTTTGAGTTGAAAAAACTATTTTTCAACATTTGTTGAAAAAACTATTCTTTTCCAATTGAGTGGTCATTACCACCTTGTCAAAAATCAGTTGGCCATAAACGTGAGGGTTGATTTCTGAGCACTCAATTTTATTCCATTGACCTATATATCTGTCCTTGTGCCAGTACCATGCTGTTTTGATTACTGTGGCTCTGTAATAAGTTTTAAGATAAGGAAGTGTGAGTCTTCCAACTTCATTCTTCTTTTTCAAGATGGCTTCAACTATTCGGGGCCCCTTATCCTTCCAAATAAAGTTGATGATTGGCTTTTCCATTTCTGCAAAGAATGTTGTTGGAATCTTGGTTGGAATTGCATTGAATCTATAAATTGCTTTGGGTAGAAATGACATCTTAATGATATCAGTCTTCCAATTCATAAACACGGAATGTCTTCCATTTATTTAGGTCTTTTTAAAAAAAATTTCTTTTAGCAATATTTTGTAGATTTTTGTGTACAGGTCCTTTATATCCTTAGTTAGATTTATTCCTAAATATTTGATTGTTTTAGTTGCTTTTGTAAATGGAATTTTTTCTTATTTTCTTCTTCTGATTATTCATTGCTTGTGTATTGAAACACTATTGATTTTGGCGTGCTAATCTTGTACCCATCCACTTTGCTGAATTTGTTAGATCCAGTAGTTTTGTTGTGGATTTTAAAGGATATTCTGTATATAGGATCATATCATCTGCAAATAGTGAAAATTTTACTTTTTCCTTTCCAATTTGGATGCCTTTTATTTCTTTTACTTGCCTGAATGTTCTGGCTAGAACTTCCATCACAATGTTGCATAACAGTGGTGACAATGAGCATCCTTGTCTTGTTCCAGATCTTAGAGGGAAAGCTTTCAGTCTTTCACCATTAAGTGTGATGTTAGCTGTTGGCTTTTTAATATGCCCTTTATCATGTTGAGGAAGTTTCCTTCTATTCCTAGTGTTCAAAGTGTTTTTTATCATGAAGTGTGCTAGATTTTGCCAAATGCATTGATGTCAAATGCATCAATCGAGGTGTTCGTGTGGGGTTTTCCTTCACTCTGTCAATTTGGTGTATGTAGCAGTTTGAGATTATTTATGAATACCCAAAAGAGAAAGATTATGTGTGTAAACTAATCTGTTCCTCTGGGTGTGATACCCTTTGATTGTGTTAAATTCAAAAGTTTTAAGTTTACTTGATGTAGTGGTTTGAGTTTGAATTAATTATGAATTCCAAAAATATAAGTTAGATTATGTTTGTAAGATCATCTGTTCATCTGGGCATGAGGAAATTTATGTTTTGTGGCCTGGTAACTGTAAGCTTCTACCCCAAATAAATACCCTTTATAAAGACCGACCAATCTCTGGTATATTTCAAAAGGCACTCCTGTGGCTGACCAAAACACTTGATAAAATCAATTTAGGGCTTTTGATTCAACCATGACAGTATAGTGGTCTTATATAAACCGGCACTCACTCAAAAACACACACAAGAAAGAGAGTTCTGTTATGTTTGCTCCGGGGAGAGAGGAGTTCTTTGTCTGATAGTTTGTGGCAGTCGAAATCTTAGCAGTTGTGCATCTTAGTAGGTCCAGAAAA
>PVKH010036005.1:0-11655 GCA_004027955.1 Chaetophractus vellerosus
CAGCCTCCGCCAGATCCCAGAGGGATAAGAACATAAATGAAATCTGGCTCACTCAACATGGTCCTTGAAAAGACTAAACAAAACAACCACTTAAAGAGTAAGAGAACCTGATGATAAGTAAGACCTTCCTTCTTTCATAGACTCAGTGGACTAACTGAATCTGACACACAACTGTTTGGGGCCATTCAGCTTGCTGAACTGACCCAAGAGAGACTCTATTTTTCCTCAGGTTTTCTTTAGCTGCCCTTTGTGGAGGTCTTTTATGTGCCACTCGTCCATTTCTCCTCAGCTTGGGGCTCCCTATTTGTGGTTCCCCTGGCGTGGAAAGTTCTTTCACTCACCTTGGCCTGGAAACCCTGCAGGTCTCGGCTTGAATGTCACTTCCTCAGAGAAGATTTCCTGACCACCCCCTTCAACCTTAGCTTAACTTCTCCTGTTGTAACCGCTATTGTTCTTGTTACCATCAGGGCATTGACCACAAAAGGCATTTTCATACTTATCTGCATGATGATGTGTTTAATAGATGGCTCCTTTCTAGAATGTGCTTCATAAGAGCAGAGATCGGGCCTAAGCTGTTCACTGCTGTAGCCTCAGTGTCTAACCCACTGCACGCACATGGCACATAGTAGGCACCCAATAAATCTTTTTTCCTTAAGATTTATTATTTATTTATATACCACCACCCCCCTTGCTGCTTGTGCTCGCTGTGTTCATTTGCTTTGCGTTTCTCTGTGTCTGCTTGTCTCCCCTGCTGCGTCAGCTCACTGCGTGGCGGCTTGCCTTCACCAGGGGGCCCCAGGAACTGAACCCGGGGCCTCCCATGTGGTAAACCAGAGCCCAACCAATTGAGCCACAGCCGGTTCCCCCAATAAATCTTGTTGAATGAATGAACAGCAACCTGAGCATTCACCTTTTTTTTTTTTTTTAAAAGAATGTCATTCAGGTTGCTGACTGTTCCTGAGGTCAGTTAACATGGTCTTGTTTTGCACTCCTCAGTGGAAAGGTCTCATTCTAAAAACAACAAAATCAAAACAAGCACACAAGCCAGAAAAACTTCCTTTTCTGTCCTGCACCTGTCAACTATCAGCAGGAGGAGCACCAAAGTTATGGAAGAAATCTGGCTAGAATTTCAAATCAGACTGTGTGTGAAGGTCACTACATTTTAAGCTCTTGCTTCATGAAGAAGGGGGGACCGCGTGAGTGTGTCAGCAATGTTGATTAAGGGGTATCCAATACCTAATACAGGTTAGGTATCTAGGGCCAGGGAGGTATAGAACTCTGAAATAAGTTTTCTTCAAGGGGCCCACGTGTTTTAGTGGTGTATGCATTGATAAGATTAGCATAAAAATGACTGTCGTATTGTGCAGAATCCGTTCATTCCTCACAAATGGTCCCTGCTATTTTGTTTAATACAATTTAATATAAAATTAGTGGCTTCTGTGGTGGATTGAATTGTATACCCCAATTTGGACATGTTCTTGAACTTGGTCCACATTCTGGTGGGCGTGGACCCATTGCAAATAATAGGATCTCTTGAAGATGTTACTTCCATTAAGGTGTGGCCCAAATGAATCAGGTTGGGCTTTAATCTGGATTACTGGAATCCTTTGTAAGCAGAATGAAATTCATATATATATGAATATAAGAGAGAGCCACAGAAAGAAGCTGAAAGTCAACAACATCTGGAGGAGAAAGGAGAAGACATTGCCATATGCTTTGCCATGTGACAGAAAAGACAAAGACCAGGGATCGCTGGCCCAGAACGCTACAGTCTTTGGGGAGAAAGCATTGCCTTGCTGACACCTCAATTTTGGATTTCTTCTAGCCTCAAATGTGTGAACCAATAAATTCCCGCAGTTTAAATCAACCCATTGTATGGTATTTGTTTTAGCAGCAGGGAAACTAAGACAAATGGAATCATAGATGTCAGAATAACTACTCCTGCCTGAAGGAGTCAGTGAGGTGTTTACAGAGGAGGTGACTTTTGAACTGGAACATGGTTGGCATTCAATATATGTCACCCTTAGCAAAGCAGTTTTAATAGTGATAAGTGTGTAAACCCAATTATAATGAGCTGAGAAAATAGTTAGTGGGAGTAAATAATACTTCTAGAGTAGTGCTATTCAAGATGTGGCCCACAGGCCAGTGTTGGTTAGTGAATTCTTTGTTACCAGTCTGTGACAAAGTAAGAGCAGAAATTGAGAGTCTTCAGAAATTTGTTTGACAATTTGACAGAATAATTTTAGGTCCTTTGAATCTAATCATAAAAAATAGAATTGGGCTTATATATGTATTTTCTTAATTTTTCCAGTAATTTCTTTTTATTGTGTAACACAAAAGTCTCAGGCTATGATGAAGTAGAAACTTAAAAAAAAAAAAAAAAAAGATCCTTCAGCACTGATGGTTTGAGAAGCACTGTTCTAAGGCTTCAGCCTCAGAGTCTTGGATCCTCTGCACTGGCTCAGCAGAGAGAGTAGGAAAGAATGCATGCAGGGACCAAGTTCTGCTAGCCAGACTGTCACATGGCATCACCTGACTGCAAGGGAGTCTGGGAAATGTGGTCTTCTTGTGGACCTGGGAGGAAGAGGAAATGGAATTTGGTGAACACAGAGTATTGTCTGCCATACCCTAGAGCCATCCTTAATTCCTTTCTTTCCCTCTTTGCCCACACACAATCCACAGGCTATTATAGTCAGCTCTGCCTCCACAATATATCCCCAATATGTCCGATTCTCTTTTTTCCATTTCTGCCATCCTAGTTCAAGCCACCTAACTGGTTTCCCTCCTTCCTCTCTGCCCCACTTCCCCCACATCCACCACCATTTCCCACAACCCTTCTCTGCATGACATCAAGGATGAAGTTTTTATTTATGGTTGATAGGATGATGGCCGGGATCTGCTTCTAATAATCCAGTGGGTGAGGGAAGTGGTAAGAAGATAAATGAAGCAAGATTGGTCTTATATTGATAATTATTGAAGCTAGGTGATGGGTACATTGAAGTTCATTATCCTCTTCTACTTTTATATTTGCTTGAAATTTCAATAATAAAGAGCTTTTAAAGGTAAACTTTTAAAAACATAAAAGAGATCATACCCAGGGCCACTGCTTATGGTTGTGCAGTTGTATCCTGCCCAAGGGTGCCAGGCCAGTGGGGCAAGTGGGGGCTGAAGCCTGCAGAGAAACACAAAGGTGTTTCAGAGGCAAGCGGCACCCTTACCAGGCTTGTCCTCTGTTGAAAGCCTGCCGATGGCTGTCCCTTGTGATTGATGTGTGGTCATTTTTTAATGTGCTTACTTAAACTAGTTAGCAACCTGATGTCAGTAGTCTTGTTATTATTACTATTATTAACTGAATAGTGCCCCTCCAATACGTCCATGTCCCAATCACCCCCACCCCCAAGCTGCAAATGTTCTCTTATATGGCAAAAGTGTGATTGAATTAAGGATTTTGAGATGGAGAGATTATCCTGGATTGACTGGGTAGACCCAACATGACCACAAGGGTCCTTACCAGTCAGGGTCCTCAGGGATTATAAGTGAGGGAGGCAGGAGAGGCAGAGTCAGAGAAAGAGATGTGATGACAGAAGCACAGATCTGAGTGATGGGACTACTGGCTCTAAAGGTGGGGAAAGGGCCCGCCACAAACCAAGGACGGCAGGCCACCTCTCGAATCTGGAAAAGACAGGGAAGTGGCTTCTTCCCTAATAGCCTCCAGAAAGGAACGCCATGCAACACTTTTGAGGAGGACTGGCCAGATATTTTGTAGAATGTGCCTCAAGTGTCTGGTGTTTTTCTCATGATTATCCTTGGGTTATGAGTCTTTGGGAGAAAGACCACAGAGATAAAGTGCTATTTGCATCACATCATATCAAGGATTCAAACCATGAACACGATTTATCACTGTTGCTGACTTTGATCACCTGGCTGAGGTAGTGCTAAGTTTTCTCCACTGTAAAGTTACTCTTTTCCCCATTTTCATGCTGTACTGTTTGGAAGGAAGCCACTATGCCCAGCTCATACTTAAGGAGGGGGGAGTTATGCACTTCTTAGTTTTTGAAGTTTCTGTATTTATTCTTTTGTTTAGGTGTTTTGGAGAACACTATGCATAAGTTAATCTACAGCCATTCTCAACCTCCCTCTTACCTGCTGCTTCCAAGAGCAGATGTGGGAATGTCAGATGCTGAATTTCCCAGCCACCTTCTTGCCAATGAACATAAAAATGTCTTCTGGTATGTTTTGGGAATGTCTTTTGCTTTCCTCATAAAAGAGGTAGACGCTGCTCTATTCTTTCCTTCTTTCTACTGTAAATGTGGATGCCTGGAGCTGCTATGGCCATCTTGTGACCATGGGGTGACAAGCATTGCAGCAAAAAGTCAGCATACTAAAGATACCAGAACAGAATGAAAGAATGGGTCCTTGAGGGTAACAGATGCTGGCAACAGATTCCAGCAACCGTCTACCTTTGAATTACATGTGAGAAAAGCTTAAGCCACTGCTAGTGGGGTTTCCAATTCTTGCAGATTAAAGCTTTCCTAACTGATAAGGTATTTCTTTCACATCTTCTTCTAAAGACTAAGTTCTGTTAAGCAGGAATCGTGTCTAGCTTGTTCACCTCTCTGTTTCTAGCGGCTGACATACTCAGTATGTTCTTGTTGAATGAATAAGGGAAAGGTAAGGTTTCAGGGACAGTTTTATTAAGAGAAAGGGAGGGTAGGGAATATTTGGAGGATAAGGAGAAGACACCAGAATAGAGAAAAAGAATATGGGTGAACATTGAATAATGAGAGCCAAAAAAAAGTAGGGGCCCTTAATCTCTTCAGAGTTCCCTTGGGATTCAGCCATGGAGTTATAGAGCCTCTCCCCAGAAAAATCAGTCACATATAACCTTCATTTTTTGGTTTCATGAGGTTCATAGATGCCTTCCCCAATCTTCTACGGTTCCCAAACTTTTGGAATTCAGGGTCAGTGCAATTTTTTTAAAATGAGAGAATTGACATCATGTTATCAACTTTTTAATTCTCCCCCAAAAAGACATTTTTAAAGAAAGTTACCATTTACAAACTGTAGCTTTTCATAAAAGAATAGTTATATTAGTATTAATAAAGCAGGAAGGATTTCATCCCAAATGAAGTACTATTCCTTACATTGAATAAATTTAGCATCATGGATAACGTACTACATTGTCCTCAATCATCGCATGGTACGTGTTTGAGAGTCAAAGGATCTGATCTCAGCTCTGCCTCTTACTTGCTACGTGATGTTAGGCAAATTCCTAAATCTCACTAGACTTTTGTTTCCTCATTTGCAAGTGGGGAAAAAATATCCATTACCTCATAGTGTTGTTGTGAGTGTTAAATAAGACAATGTCAAAGAGCCTAGTCCAAAAATAAGGAGTTACCCTTTGGGATATTTCTTCTAAATATGGATATAAAAATGGATACAGATATACATATATAAGTATATCTAGAAACACACACACAAATGGTTTGTTACTGTGTTCATTTCTTTGAAATCTGCTTCCTCTTCCTCTAAACAATATACCATCTATATCTTTCGGGTCACTAAATATCCTTCTACAATATTGTTTTAAGTCATTGCATAGTATTCTGTAAAATGGTATGGCATCATTTATTCAACTGATCTCATATTGTTGAATGGCTAGTTGATTTCCAGTTTTTACAAAGCTAAACAACTGTTTAAGGAGCCTCTTTTTAACTAAAGTCTTCTCATAGCCATGATAATTTCCTAGAATAAATTCTTACAGGAAGAGTGGTTGTGTCAAATTCATTTGCTTTATAAAGGCACACTGATCTCTGGAAAATGTGTACTAACTTATACTCTTTCCAGCAGTGTTTGAAAGTGCCCATTTCTGAACTTCCTCATAATATTTGCTCTTCTAAATTTTTTCCGTTTACTAGGAAAAAATATTTGCTCTTTTAATTTATATTCATGTGATTACTAGTCAAGTCAAACTTTTTCAAGCGTTTATTGGTTAATTGTATTAATTATTGTGTAAATTTGCTAGCAATACTTTTGGAGTATTTGCATTTTCTTATTCATTAGTAAAAACTCTTTAAATAATAAGGCTAATAACTGTTTGTCATTTAATTATGTTACAAAGGACTATGTCATTTATATTTATGAAACCTAAATAGGGACAGAGTACAATGACTTTGACAGATACCCAGGACTTTGAGTTGGAAAGGTGAGCATGGCGGAAAGTCAAGGAAGGGGTCATGGCATTCTAAAGTGGTGGCCATGACTGACCATGGAATTCTGGCTGGAAAGTGAGGCAAATAAGCAGGTCAGAGGTGATAGCAAGAGGATGTTCAAAGACCTACAGAAGGCCTCCGGTGATGACAACTCTCTTGTGTTTTCATAGAGTTTGAATCTTTAAATCACCATGTTGGGGTCTATTTGTTCAATTTTGGCTCCACCAGCAGCTGTATGACTCAACCTTCCTTTTTCCACCTTGAGAGTAACAGTTCCACATCACACTCTGTTATTGATTCATAAACTCACAGGAATTTAGCATTGTCTTCACGTTTCATCACTGTTCCTTGTGTCAGTATTGTCTTCCCTTTGTAATAGTTCCAAATTTGCTCATTCACATGGCACAGCACTCCTTATGACACCTGCACGGATCTTGTATATGAAAAATAATACATTCTGTCATTGTGATATTTCACAGAACTAGATATGCTAAAACAGCTAAGCACATAGTAGGCTCTTAGTAAGGATTTGTTGAACTGAATGAAACGAAACTTTCCAGAACATCACAAAAGCTACAAATTCCAGTGTAAAATAGCAAGCTGTACTTTAAAAAAGCCTGTTAGAGTGTGAAATGAAATGTCAATAATCGACTTGCCTTTTAGAACATGGTCAAAGAAACTGTGGCATGCCTCATTTCTTTTTTTTTCCAAATCTTAGGTTGGTAGGAGACCAAACTCAGCTAGTTCTGCAGTTATGTCCTTGTCCTTGGCTGGGTAGAAATGGATCTCCATTTTCTGCTCTAGTGGCAGGCTCTTGTTAGACAATCTCCACCTTGTCTTTTAGCTCTTTGTAGCTAAGCTCTTAAAGTTACCTGGATATTTACATAACACACAGTGTCCTGGGTTTGTTTAAGAGGTTCTAAAGTAATTAGATTTTTGGCTTTCAAACTTACCCAGCACTGCAGGAATGGAATTGAGAGTTGGCCCTGGAGACCAATTAGAATCGGGACTATAAATATCCTAGTATTCCCCAGAATTAGGGTCTGGCTCTTACAGATGCCCAGACTTTCAAATAAATGCTAGAAAGCTACACTGAGTTATGCTGATGTCAATTGCTGATGCTGATACCGAAGTTTTCTGCTAGGCAGAACTTGTTCATGGCAGATTTTTTTTTCCCTGTTATCGGGCAAATAATAATGGCCAAGACTTAAATAGCACATGTGTGCCGGGCACCATTTTACATATATAAACTTGTTCAGCCCTGATAACAAACCTATAAGGTAGGTTGTATGAGAATAATGATAGTTGCTGTAACAAAGAAATCCTAAAATTGTATTGGCTTAACAATTTATTACTCATTCCTATATAATCCTTTTGCAGATGTTTGGCAGGTGGTTCGGGGACCCAAACTCCTTTGATCTGGAAGCTTCACTGTACCCTAGAGTCTCAAAGTCCTTCTCTTTCAGCCAGCAGATGGAGGGAGAAAAAGAAGGATCATCCACGGGAGGTTTTTTTATGGGTGAAGTGAAAGTAGTGCACATCTGTTCACATTCCATTTGCCAGAACTAAGACATATAGCCTCAGCTAACTGCAAGTCTAGTTGTAATTCTAGGTAAAAGAGGAAATGGATTTGATGAACACATAGCAGATTCTGCCATAGTCTGCCCCTCTTGTTACCAAATAACCATTTTACCCTTTTTTCTCACACAAACAACACATTCATTCCCTCCCAAAGAGACAAGCTTTCCAGTTCCTGTCTTCAGCTACAAATCCAAGATTTCTGGCTGATGTGTGTTCTTTTCCATCACAACATGATGTTTTCCTCATGGAACTGATGGGAAGCAAAGATTAGAATCTCTCTAAATCTTGAAGAAATTATATTGCCAAAGAAAAAATTAGTCTGGGTTTTAAAAGGCCTTTGACAGTTGAAGCCTTAAACCAACACTCAAATCCCCAAAGTTGCACAAACAGGTAGTGGGCTTCAAAAGGTGTTCAGCCTTCAAAAGAGGGCTCCTCCCCAACACCCACCATGTAGGTGGCCATGGAGGATAACAGACGAGGAAGACTCTTCCAGAGAGCACACTAGGACCACAGAAAGCAAAGAACTTACCCTTATCCCATGACAGGGTTACTGCACAATGCCTGCCCATCGAGGTTTCGTTATTGCCTCAGGTCAGTAACTGCTGTACGTCTCCCATTCTTCCCTTTCCAAATGTTTATCATTCTGATACCATCTTTGCCCATCACTTTATATTGAGTATGAATGGGGCAATGCTGGGGAGTTAGCCTTCTTTAAAAGCTGCACAGCTTTTGAGGCCCACTTCCTTCTTGTGCAAATTTGGGGATTTGAAGTTTGACTCAAGGCTCTAACTGTCAAAGGCCTTTTAAACCCAGGCTCATTTTTTCTTTGGCAATATACTCCCTTCAAAACTTAGAAAGCTTCTATTCTTTGCTTCCCACCAGTTTCATGAACATATGATCATACCCAATGTTCTCACCCAAACATAATTTCCAAGCCTAATTCACTTGTTTCCTCTCTCATGCCTCTCTCTTTTTTTTTTTTTTTGAGATTCTAGGTACCTATTTTTGCATTAGTTGGTGTAACACTAGATACTATAACAAACCTCAACATTTCAGTACCTTAATCCAATAGAAGTCATTTCTCCTCACAATCAGCCCAATGTAGGCACATTCCACATGGTGGTTCAGAGCCTCAGGCTTTTGCCCTCTTGTGCTCTGCCATGCCCTAGGACCTCAGAGTCCTTTTCCTTCCAGGCAGTGGCAACAGTAAAGACATGGGGGGCCATCCATGCAAAGTTTCAATGGCCAGGTCTGGAAGCAGTGCACATCAGTTCTGCTCATAGAACTCAGACATGACAACACCTAATGCAAGGGAGCCTAGGCAAGGTAATCCAGTTGTGTGCTCAGTGAGAAGAGGGAATAGGATTTGGTGAATATTTAGCAGCCTCTTTGATGAGCGTAAAGAGCACAAAGGAAGCTGCTTCTTAAGCCCCAAACTAGTAAGTCCTTTGTGTCTTCATAGCCTGATGGTCTCTAGGAGGCAGGGATGTTTCCTGAGAGAGGGCTATCTGGTCACATCTGAGAGTGAGAAGAAGGCCTTTAAAAAAATAGTGGGGTCACTGCAACTATTTCCCTGGGGAAATTTGTATAAGGATAGAGGCAAACCTAGGATAAATTCCACATATAACCCCCAATTCTTTGTCTCTGCAGGTAAGCCAGTGATTCTTCCAGCCTCCCTTCCCACTCCACTTATTGACATGTATGGAGCCAAGGAGCTGGTGCTGACAGACCACAGGGAAGGTGGGTCAGGATGGGCTACATTTAGGACTTTGTCCATTTGAAGTAGCTGGGCACCCATTTCTTCAGGAATGTAGAGTGTTGAGGCTTCCCCCACAAGCAGAATTTGCATGTGTATAGTTTTGGGGCATGAGCCCAGGAAGCACAAGTAAGGAAGTGGGGGATGTAAGTCAAGGAAGGGAGAAAATCCAAAAACAGATTACTGTTGTAGGCAACAAGGACTCAATCCCACTAGGGACCTTCTGAGAAAGCATGTGGAGCATGTCTCAGAATGTCCTTCCAGAAATCAGGGAGGCTGGGGCATTTTCCAACAGCTCTAATTCCCATTGGCTGAGAGTTGGCCCCAGGAGCATTAAGTACCCTCTCCCTCATCTCTGAGTTATGTTTACAAATAGCCTAGCATGCAGGCATAGAAGATACATGCAGCTGCTTGGGACAGGAAGCTGTCAGCCCACCTGGAACTGTCCACAGCTGCAGAACTTGGGTGGGCCCAGGGGACATGGGGCAACTGCTACAAATGGGGAAGAGGTATAGGAGTGAGAAGTAAGGGCCTGGACATGTCACATTCTCCCCCAAACCCATCCAGCTGACCTGACATATTGTAGCTTTCATCCAGGAGGACCTGAACTCTGCTTCCCTTGAGTATGAATCAGTACTACCAGCCAGCATTTACTGAATATTCACTATGTGCCAGGAATTGTACTAAAGGTTCTTCATAAATTATCTCATTTAATATTTATTGCCCATCTACCATGTGCCATGGGAGAGGCAAAAAAATGAATAAGACTTACTCTCTGTCTTTAAACAATTTAAACTCTGGTAGGAGGAATAAGGTGAATACATAAGGATTTTATTTAACAAAAGATGTGAAGAGGGCCATAAGAGTTCCAAATAATTATGGGCTTTCAGGGACATGAAACTGGCTCCTGGTGTGGGAGGAGGGGACACCTGAATTTACCCTTGAAGGGTAGATAGGATTTTGACAGACACATTAGGGGGAGTGCTTTGTGGACAATGCTATGGAGTGTTTGGAAAGGTGGAGGAGAAGGATGTAGGATCGGGGAGAAAAGGAGGACAAGATGGGTGTTGCCAGGAAGCTGTCACAATATTGTAATACCCAGGAGTTAGACAAAATCTGTAACCCAGATGTGAAGTCAAGGTTTGAGGAAGCCAGATCAAGTATCAAATTGGAGGCTTAAGAATGTGTCCAGTGGGAAGCAGCAAGTGAGTGAGAGAGGAGAAGTTCTGGTGGGGAGTGAGGTACAGAAGGGTGGAAGCAAGTGATTCAGGAATAATGCTGTGATTTCCAGTTGTCTGTAGCAATTCATTCATTTAATCCTTCAACCAATAGCTCTTATTCATTCAATAAATTCAGTGAATTTTTGTTATTCACAGTAGTTATGTTCCATAGAATCACCATGAACACTGAATTATCAAATACTGAACCATTCATTGCTCCTAGGAAAGATGCAAGGTCACGTTCCTATGAGCTTCTGGTCACATTTTCATCAACCAATCAATACATAACCTTGTTTTATGTGCATTTCTGTTGAAGATCCCTTATTTAATATATATTGTAGATTCATAAACATTGAATTCATGGCCAACAGTGCTATAACTTATGGTTGAATGAAGCTTTTCTAACACATGGATTTTTTCCTTAGGTCACATCACAGCCTTCCCGCACTTAGGAAATCTAGAGAGCATTTCAGTACTACATTTGGGGGCCATTTTCAACAGCTGAATCATGAACAAAAAGAATAACAATGCAAAAAACATGGCACTAAATATACTGCAAAAAGGACATTTGTTTCAGTATGAGAGCTGAAACAAAAGAGCATCACTTTGTTCAAGCACACCTGGGAATGAGTGCATTAGATGACTCAAATTTTCACTGCTCTGTGCATGTCCACAAATGGCCCTAAAAGCAACCTGAGTATTGGTTTTGGGTTTACAATTAAATTTTAGTAAATAGGTAAATTCACAAATATGGAATCCATGAATAATGAGAGTCGATTGTATTTATTGAACACCCACTATGTGCCAGATAGTGGGGATACAGTAGAGGGTGAAACAGGCAAAAATCTGTGATCTCATGGAGTTGACACAGACAGTATAATAGAAA
>PVKH010036006.1:0-11655 GCA_004027955.1 Chaetophractus vellerosus
ATAGTTCAGTCCCTGCAGGCTGAAAGTACCTGCCATTGCCTGGAGAGGCTGAGGAAGCACTAGCCCCCTCCTATCCTATTGGGTGGTTGGGGTGGTTCTATGGGTGCCCAAAAGTGCAGTCCCCTTAGGCCGAGAATACCTGCCGTTGTCCAGAGAGGCTGAGGAAACACCAGCTCCATCCTATCCAATTAGGGCATGGGGTTGGATCCACAGGCATACAACAGTTTAGTCCCTGTAGGCTGAAAGTACTCGCCATTGTCTGGAGAGGCTGTGGAGACACCGGACCCCTCCTATCCTATTGGGGGTGGGAGTGGATCTATAAGCATCCAACAGTCCAGTCCATGCAGTCAGAAAGTGTCTCCCTTTGCCTGGAAAGGTTGTAGAAACATAAGCCCCCTCCTGTCCTATTGGGGGGTGAGGGTGGATCCACAAGTACCCACCAGTCCAGGCTGTGTGGGCCAAAAGCACCTGCAGTTACCCAGAGAGGCTGGGCAAACACAGTCCCTCTCTTGTCCTTTTGGGGATCGGGGTGGATTCATAGGTGTCCAATGGTGGGGTTTGTGAAGGCCAAAAGCACCTGCAGTTGCCCTGAGAAGCTGAGGGTGCACCAGCCCCCTCCTATCTGATGGCAGGACAGAGGTGGAGATGGACTCATAGGCATCCAACAAACTAGTTCGTGTGGGCTGAAAACAGCTGCTGTTGCCCGGAGGGGCCAAAGGTACCCAGCACCTCTCCTATCCTATTGGGGTGCAGGTATGCAGCCCCACATGTCAGACTATTCAGTCTGTGCTGGCAGAGAGCATCTGCAGTTACCTGGAAAGCCTGGTACAGATCCCGCCAGCTTCCTCTCTGCTGGAGGTGGGGCTGGAGCCTGGGCTAGGGCTGCAGGCCGATCTTGGCGGAAAGAAGCCAGTCTTTAACTTCACTGGATTTTCAGTCAGTCAGGTTTCCCCTCATGCTGGGGGCAGAGTAAAAATGGTGGCTACCAGTCTCTTTCCAACTTGGACAGGCACAAACCCTAGGTTTTTCTAGGATTATACTTTAGCTTGCCGAATTTACTAGTCAGTAACAGAAGTCGGTGCCACACCATGTCTTCCCCCTCCATTTTTTGAGAAATGGAGCATCCAACTCCAGCCACAGAATAGCTCCTGAGGTGGCTTGTGCCATGGGCACTGACCTCCAGGGCATGGAGGACTCTACTCACGAATCCTTTCTGCAGGTGGGCAGTCTCCTCCTTCCATACCTTCAAGGATGTTACAGGATGCTCCTCTGGTCTCCTGGGGTCCCCAAACAGGTGCTTTAGATAGCTCTGGGTGATTAGTAACTGCCTTGTAGCAGGAGCTGACTCCAGGAACTCCTTACTCTGCCACCATCTTGGCTTCCCCATCAGTCCCTTTTGATCCATTTTCTTCACAGCATAAAGAATTGTCTTAAATAAATAAAAAGCTCATTTTGGCTTTCTGTTGTACTTACAGTAAAATATAAACTTGTTGCTGTTACCTTTACCCAGTATTCTTTTAGTCTATAGAATACACTAAGCTAATTTTTACCTCAGTGCCTTTGCATGTGATACTCCCATTTTCTGGGACACTTCTGCCTCTTCATCTCCCACATCCACACCTTGTTCTGTCATCTTTATTTGTCTACTTCTTTCTCATCCTACAGTTTTGGGTCCTTACATGTTTTCCCCTCTCAGAAATAAGATTGGTTCCTCCTTAAATAGGAATACTTTTCAAAATTAACTAATTTTTCTTCCCCTAGTTATTGGCCTCAGTTACTCTGAACATGGACATTCCTCTGGAACATTTGGGGGGAAATATATCTACCAAAAAGTGAAAAACTCTGAGGAAGTTGTTCCTACTTTATGTATCTTTGAATTTAAGCAATGGAACCAAGATGCACCTTTGCAGTGTTATTCATATCTGTATTACATCTTCCAGAAAATCCCAAAATATACGGCTTCATAGATGGCATATTTCATAAGTTTACAGTGTTCCTAGACAAACATTGCTACTTTTTTCCCTTTTGTTTTGTTCAGAATTAAGGAGACTAGAAAGGTAAACAAGTAAGCAGAAATTACTATATAGAAATTCAAATTTAAAAGTGAAAAAAACTCAACAAAACCACATTTAAGAAATAGGTATTGAATGTAATGTTGGCAAATGCTTTCAAGACTATTTTGAGTAAGTATTTTTTAATTTTATGTAGTTGTTTGATATATTATATTACTTTGTTTATTATTAATAAAATAGGCTTGTTTCTTGGAATCCATTTACTTGTTAATAGGGGATCATACTTTTAATATATTTTGTACTTATATTTGCTTGGCCCTTGAAGATATGAAATGATGTTCAAATTTGTTCCTAAAAAGAGAAATGCCAATTGAAAATGACACTGAGTTATTATTCTCACCCATCACATTGGCAAAAATTCAAGTTTGAAAACTCTTGGCAAGACTGTGGGAAAATAGGCATGCTTATGTATTACTGGTGGTAATACAAAATGGTACAGCCCCCATGGAAGGGAATTTGGCAATACCAAACAAACTTACATAAGCATTACCCTTTGACTCAGAAAGTTCATTTCTAAGAATCTTTACCAAAGATACTCTGGAAAAATATGAAAAGAACAAGGCTTCTTATTACAGCACTATTGGTAGTAGCAAAAGGCTAAAAAGAACCCAAAACGTTCATCAGTAAAGACTGGTTAAGTATAAACTATTGTACTTGCTCACAATGTTAATATGTAGCTGTAAAAAGGAATGAAGAATATTATTATATATGCATATGGAGTGATTTTTAGTATATGTTTTTAAATTTAAAAAAAGAACAACACAGGTTAGAGGAAACTATATATGGTTATCTATAGGGCAAAAAGTAAGAATAATGAAGAAGATAGATATTGAAGATAAAATTATGTTATATACTTTGTTTTATAGATATTGCTTTAAAATCACAGATTTGTTTATATAAATATAAAAAATTAATCAAACTTTAAAAACGCAGTCAGTAAAACCAAATTAAAATGAAACAAGTGAGTCTAATTCTGTATTTAATTGGTGGCATAGTCACCCAGAAAAGAATTGTTGCAAAAGATTTTAAAATACAGCAAATTGGGTACATTTTCTTAGTGTCTTATATCTTAAAGACAAAAATAACTGAAAGAAGGTCAAACTGATTTTGGTAATCTACTCTTCGTTGTATTGTTTTTAAATTGTTGTGTGTGTACAGTAGTAGGATAAAGAAAATAAGTACATTAATGTCACTGGGAACTAAAATAAAAGAAATAAAAAACCCCAAAATTCTACATTTGAATTGGAAATATCAAATACACTTATTTCCTAGGTTTATCAACTGAAAAGCCAAGAAACACAGACTAATCCAATAGCAATGAATAGTGCCCAAAGTGTTGTCTCTAAGTTACATTTCCCAGTAAAACAAACCAAGTCTCCTGGAAGAAATGACTGAATCCAGGTTTGGGGCAGGAAATATACAAGTTAAGCCTGGCACATTGTGTCAAACCAGAAAGCAAAGGAGCTATAAATAACGAGTAGGGTCAACAGGACTCAAAAGCCAGCTTGAAGAAGTTCTTATTGGCCAATGGCAATTCAATTTAGGAAGCAATAATAATTGTGATTGGTCATCATGCATGAACTGTTTAAATACAGGAAAACATGATGATAATTAAAGAAAAAAATCTCACTGATCACCTTTGAGATTGCTAGGGGACAAACTCAAGCATTTGTTCTGCCTTTCCTGTGTGAAGTGAGCCTCTGCCTTTCTTATTTTAGGAAAAGGTTTCTCTTAATAGAAGTGCTCATGATAAATGAAAAAAATTAATGATAGATTAGAATATCATTAACCGTAATTAAATAGAGGATTTGGCATTGATTATCAATGAATGTTAACATCACAAAAATGGATGCAAGCAGGAATTAAGAACTTTCCGAAGGAAGACTCCATTTATGAAGTTGTCTTGCAAAAAAAAAAAATCAAATACAAACATTATCAAGATTGTGCAGAAGAGTTAACTTAGCAGGCCTGATATTGCTTATCTTTTGAAAGGCCTTCTTACAAGGTTGGCACTTGGCTGGCATCTGGAACATTGGACTTTGGTATTGGCTCATTGTACAAACAATGTAGTTCATACTCGTACAAACATGTGCTTTCTTTCTGGGGGTCTTCAAATACAGCATGTGCCAAGCAGAGGATATGTATGCGACCATCCCCTAATTAAAATCTTGCGCATCTAGTCTTTAATGAGCTTCCCTGGTAGACAACATTTCACCCTGGTTGTTAGAACCCCTTGCTGGGGGAATTAAATGCATCCTCAGTTACTCACCTGGGAGTGAACTTTTGGAAACTTGTGCCCAGTTTCCTCTGTTTTTTGCCCCATGTGTCTATTTCTCTTTGCTGATTTTACTTTGTAACTTTCTGCCATAATTAATCAGAGCCATGAGTATAACCACATGCTGAGTCCTGTGAGTCCTTCAAGTGACTCACTGAACCTTGGGATTGTCTTAGGGAACCCCCCAAACAAAGACACAATACCTTAACATCAGTTTACAGAAAATACATGGAAGAGAGAAGAACTTATAAATGATACCACATGGATGTAACGGACTGTGAAATGTGGAAAACTCTACTATCTCTTTAACAAATTAATTCCAAGAAAAAAAGAGGAAGGAGAGATTTACCAGTTAAAAGAGATTTAAGAGTTATTAACCAAGTACAATATATGGACCTTTTTGGATTCTAACTTGAACAATCCAACTATTACAAAAAATTAGGGAGATTTTAACTCTTCCTTGATATTTCATAATATGAAGGAATCGTTTAAGGTGTGAAAGGGTATTGTGGTCATGTTTACAAAGAGTACTTATCCATTAGGTAATGAAATATTTGATAATGAACCAATGGCTGTGAATGGTTTCAAAGTAATACGGTGGTGGTAGTGCTGTTACAGAGGAAACAAGATTGGTCACAAGTTGATATTTGTTAAAATTTAATAATGGGTTTAAATTGATTTATTATATTTTATAATAAAATTCAATAAGCCATTAATAATTTTAATGTATAATAAGTATGTTAAAGATGCAATATAGAATAAAATTTTAATTAAAGTTAGATTTAATACTAATCATTTAAAAACTAAATAAAATTTAAAAATAATATTTGCTAGTATTTTAATTATGTTTGCACATCTGTTTGTATTTGGGATTTTTCTTCAATTTTCCCTGTTGTTACATTTTTTACTGATCTCAATACTAAATTTATTCTTCACATTTTCTCTATGTTCTAAGAAAAGTATATATTATAAGAAGTATCTGTTTCTTGAAGATTAAAAGTTTAATCTATAAATCTTTTGAGCCAGGGACCTTTTAAATCATAATTCTTTAATGTCAGTATGGATGTTTTCATTGTTTATTGTTCTATTTTATGTTGATAGCTCTTTTGCAACTATGTAATATTTTACATGTTCACAGAAAAACTCTATTTACAAATTCTGATTTTAGGGTAGTACACAATATTCTCATAAATTAATATTTTCTGCATGTGAATGTGTGTGTGTATATATATATATATACTTATATACATGTAAATGCATGTAAATACATATACAAAATTTGCATGTCCCTTATCATTTATACTCGTTCTATCTTCCTACCCCCATTCAAATTAACTTACGCTTCTGGACCTTGGCTACAAAGGGTAGAATATAGGATTATGTGAAAGAAAATAGGTAAAAGGGATACTGAAATTGAAAAACATTCCATACCAAAAGGTCAATGTGATTCTTTTATAGTGAGGCTGAAAGACCTCGGAATAGGAAACAAAACATGTTTGAAGCTATAAGGTGGACAATGGGGCTAACAAATCAAAGCAAGAGTGCTCTTGATGCAGAATAAGAGAGATTTCTTAAGCTTCTTAAGTATAGCCCCAGCTGACTGCAACAAAAGAAATTTGCTTAAGGCTTTTGTTTCTGTGATTTCCTTAGCTTTCCTGTTTTACATTTCATTTATTTTTCATTTGATATTTATTATTTCCTTCTCTCGATTTCCTTAGGCCTTCTTGGAGTGCTTTTTCTAAATTCTTAAAATAAAGTTTAATTCATTTAATTTTCTTTATTCTCTTTCTTTACTAAAGGGTATACGTAAGATGTGAATTTACTTTTGATACTGCTTGGCTATAAAAGTATTTGCATAGTTTGGATATAAAAATATTCTGTTTCATGATTTTCTAAATTGTTATTTATTTAATTATAACATGAATGAAATAAGAACTAAATTCATTACTTATTTCCTCCTTGATCTGTAATTAGGCAAATGCATTTAAATGTTTAAGTGGTTAATTTTCAAAACCATTCTTAAACTATATTTATTTAATTATTTAATGTAGAAGCAGGGTTTAAATTGGGTAGCGCCTCAGATTCTTCATCTACTGTGTTCATAATGCATGAGAAATATAATTAGTTATGGAAAGAAAATATTACCATCTCAGAAAGCTGTTCTGTTTACTGAAGGGGATGCCAGTGATGTAATTATCCTTGTAAAATATATTCACTCACTATCTTAAAGAGAATTCAGGAATGAGTTCCCTGGTTTCATTACTCAATTTTCCTGAAATTCAAAATTAGTATTTTTATTTTATTTTATTGGTAAGGGGTGTATGAGCACAATACCCAAATGTATGCACTTTTAATTGGTAACTGAGATTGCTTTGCATTTTAAAAGTATCAATAAATAAAGAAGTTATTCCAAATCGGAATACATTCCTGTTTTTTTCACATTTGCTATGCTGCTATTTCTCAGTTATATTCAGAAATTATCAAATGTTCATTATTCTTCAGGTGAGTTATCTATTTTAAATACATTATAAATAGTGGGTTAGGAAAAGAAAGTTTATTCTGAATATCACAAATCCTGATTCTTGAATCATATCCCTAACTGGAGTATGTGCTTTTATTTGTATAGTAAATACATTATCATAGAATTTAGAGCTGAAAGTCACTATGCAAATCATCTAGTGCAGGTGTCCTTCTTTTATAGATAAGTTTATGAGGTCCAGGGAGGATATTTGCCTGAGTTCAGTGTTTTGGTTTCCTAGCTACGAAAACAAATACCATACAATGAGTTGGCTTAACGGGAATTGGCTCATGGTTTCTGAGGCTAGAAGGCTAACTTCTCCCAGGGGTCTGATCTTCTCACTGGCTGGCAATCTTTGGCTTTTCCATCACATGGCAGTGCACATGGTGGCATCTTCTCCTTTCTCTTCCAGGTTCCCTTGACTTCTGGCTTCTGGCTGTTGCCGGTGACTTCTATTTCCATATGACTATCCCTCTACTTATAAATGACTTTGATAATTTGGATTAAAGCCCAGCCTGATTCAACTGGGTCACATTTTACCTCAAGTAACATCGTGATGAGATCTTATTTACACTGGGTCCACACTCACCAGAATGTGGGCCAAGACCAAGCACATGTCCAAATTGGGGTACACCATTCAGTCCACTACAGCCACCTACATTAGTAGTGATGGAGTAAACTCTAGATTGTTTCCTTTCCACTACATCAACTGCCTTAGAAGTTTTTTTCTTTTACTATTTTCTTATATTTTTATTTTCCCACTTTACTAAAAAGCTTTAGTAGCCCAGATTGAGGAAGAAAAAATAGTACCTTTTTTTCTTTCAAAGATTATTAAATTAGAACTGAATATTTAGAACCATGGATATAGATTGTTGGCTCAGCCCTCTGATGTTAAAATGTATAATAAAAACTACATGAGATTCCCTATCTCAATACAATACAATGCCATTTGTATCAGTGAAAGAATTGAGGATATCATTTATTTAGTGAAGATGAATAAGTAAATATTTTACCATATGGTTTATGAATTTTAAGTATAGACACATAATTTCTCTATTTTCTGCTGATCACATGCTGATCTTTCTACCCTGATATCTATTTTTATCTACTGGACTATTGCCCATCCTACTGATATGAGCAAAAGTCAGTGAATGAATTTTTCTGATCACATTTTTGTTAATGTCGGTACACATTTATTATTTCTAGAGTTTCTTGGGTGATAATTTTTCTTGAAAAATCCCCACACACTAGCAATTTCACTTTAAAAAATATTCCCAAGGATTGATAATTATTATTCTTGTATTATTTTGTCTATGTTTTTATTTGGTTAATTCTCAAGAATTGTTCAAACTCAATCTCTTTGCTTTATTCCCTCTGAAAATCTCTTGTACATTTACTCTCTATAATTATTTGTTTAGATAATGGAAGAAGCAACTTTCAGAAATCCATGGGAGTTGTCACCACAAAAATCCATAGAAAATAATATTGTTTAGATGACAAAATTTTAATTTTGGAACTGAACGTATGCCAAGTGTACCAAATAGGAAGGCAGTCCTTAGAAGGTACAAAAAATAATATTACTTGTATGCCTACTTCCCTCTTACCTCTGTCCCCTTATATGGAGCAGTAGCTGGTCCTGAGGGAAACTAAGCAGGTAAAGGCTAACACAGGTGACTATTTTCCTCTCTCCAGAGGACTGGCTTGTTTGCTGCTTGCTACAAAAGGCACTAAGCCCTTGGCCTTGATTTCATCAACTGCCACAATGATCCTTTGTGCGCATAGCATCCATCAGGTCATCATGCTGCCCAGGGGATTTGGGAGGCAAGGCGAACCTGTGGTATCTGATAATGTACCTTCTATTCACTATGCTGTGAGCAATAAACCATCTTGCTCTGATGCCGTACAGCTTGTTGTCTACTTTTGGCATCTAAGGAATGGTAACAGGTCTACTCCTTGCCATTCCCTACAAGGTTGTGATTGTTCCTTGACAGAGATTCTAAAGCTGCTGAATGGATTGTCTATTGTTTTAAATAAAAAATAACTTGGAAACAGTTAAAAAGGAGTGAAAAGTGAAAGCTTGCTAGGAATAAAGTACTGTATAAATATAGTGCATATATGTAAATGTAATTGTCATGAATTAAATTAATGAATCCATTTATATATGTTATGCAAGTGTGTGGCCAGATGGAGGCTGGCTGGTCACTATCCTGATAGGGTCTTTCAAAGATGGCACCTATGTTGTGTCACCTCAAGCCATGATGTGGACTTCAGCCTTGGAATATTATAAATATACTGAGATCGAGGTAATCACTCATGGATGAACTTATACCTAAAAAGGTCGTGTCCAAATCAGAGAGATAGTTTATTAATTTATTATGGGAGATACCCTTTTCCAGCAAGGGCAATGCTAGTATTTGTGAACCAGGAATGCCCCTTTCCCCTCATAAAGAAAGCTGTGAAGCTGATTTGTAATCAAAAGATTGGAATCAGAAAAAAGAAGGACGGTAGTGAGATTTGAAGAAACTCCCCTATCTTACTTCTCTGGTGCTGAAATTGCTCTGGCTCCTAGACATTGTTGATTGCCACATTACAAACTTTTAAAATGTCTGATTCCTTGTTTATATACTTCTACTTATTTCTAATCTTCTCTTGATATATCATTTTCTTGGGTGTGTTGTTATAACAGATTAAGCTAGTTCCCCCTTAAAGCATTTTTGAAAGGAGGATGGGCTAATCAATATCTCCAGGACTCCCTCTTAGTTGTGGAGACATTCAATCTCTTAAGATGACTTCACAAATATCCAATCTCATCTATTATGTGTTTATTATAAATGCATAAATAGCAGATATTATAATGGTATTATAGCAGATATTCTAATGCTATATATAATGCTAGAATAATGTTATATTATTCTAAATATATTCTAATGTTAAATAATATACTATATACCTATAGTTAGGTATAAACATGATGCATTGTCTTAATATTACCTTTATGTGTTTACACACACATATATATGGTCTAAAGTTCATTTATTCACTCAACAAATACGTACTTTGCA
Source organism: Chaetophractus vellerosus (assembly GCA_004027955.1). Taxonomy (NCBI): domain Eukaryota; kingdom Metazoa; phylum Chordata; class Mammalia; order Cingulata; family Chlamyphoridae; genus Chaetophractus; species Chaetophractus vellerosus. Next base: position 9,928 of record PVKH010036006.1, read on the forward strand.
TGTACTATGTGCTCAGGATTTTTGTAGGTACTGGATTTACAGTGATTGACAGTCAAGTCCTCAACCTTCATGGAACTCACATTCTAGTGACAGTTAACAAGTATAGGTATACATTTATAGCATAATTTCAGAAAGTTAAGTTTATGAAGAAAATGAAGCCAGATAAAAAGCTGAGGAAAGATGGGGGTGGCTATTTTAGATGGTAGCATGATAGTTTAAATAATTCTTAGATGTCTTAAGCCTATATTGGGAAAGTCACTAACAGCTGATTTATGAATTCTCTTATTTCTAGCTTGATAAAAAAAAATGCAAGAACTTTAATGTAAATATGCGACATTTGTCAATAAATCTGACATTCTATCATCTTTGTGATTCAAAGGTATTATCATTGATTAGTTGCAAAAAGAAAATATAAAAATATGTTGTTCAAAAGAAATCAACATATAAATACTTAGAGAACGCTGTTAACAGGGCTGACATTTGAATGTGTGATGAAATAGAGTAGATGCCATAGAAATTCAGATAATGTTGAGAAATTCTTATACTTTAGCTAGTATATTAGTCTTCTGTTCTTCTATGCTCCAAAAAAAAAAAAAAAAGCAACAGCATACGGTCATGTGTCAAAAAAACTTTTAAATCCTATTTATGTGTATAAGTTCACATAAGATGCATCTTCATTTGTGTATTATATAATGATGCTAAAATGTGAGGTCATTTAAGGATTTGTCAAACGGGAAAAAGAAATTTCTTTGCAGTTTTACATTAGGATACAATTATGCTCTGGAAAAGCACTTTTGCCTAAATACATCTTGAAAGTATGCTTTTGAGAGGGAATGAATAGCACACAAATTCTGATTTCTTTTAAGTCATCTTGAAAAACAGACTACAAAGGCATGAGCTGAGCTTTAATAAAGTGCTAATTAGGAGTGCATGCCACAAGTTGAATGGTGGCTATGTGAAATGAACAGAAATCTCAGCAGTGGAAGAATGGTGTGTGGCTTTTGGGGACAAGCTGTGGTGGTTAGGTATCTGTCCTTTGCTGCCATAGTTTTAAACCTCTAATACTGATGGTGACTTTGAGATGATCTATTCAAACTCTCAATTTGCAAATGAGGGAACTAAGGTTTAGCATGGCTAAGCAACTTGATCAAAGTCACATGTCAAACTGGTCACCTGACTGATGAGTTTGTGCTGTGCCCCCTGCCCCAAGCTGCCTCACCCTCCCTCCCACTTGCTTTTCAGCCATTTTGTTGAACTTCTCATCACAGGGGCTTAAAATTAAAATGAAATTCACACATGTAAATTGTCCTTTTGTTTGCTAGCTGCTCCAGTAAAATATTTTGCAGAACAGAAGAAAAGAATGACAGTAAATGAAAATGAGGTTTAAGGATTTAATTTATCCATCTTTTTTTCATGTCTCTGCCACAAGGAATTTTAGAAATTCATAAATGTAAATAAGACAGGAGCAGAAATGAAAGTTGGGGGGGTGGCGTGGATCAGGGCAGAGTTGGTGGTCAGAAAGAGCTGAGATGGTGAAATGGGGCCATGCTAGTCACGGAGTTAAAAGACCACAATTCCTCGATCACTAATTATTTCTCTGGGAATTTACTTTTCTAAATGTAAAAAGGAAAATATTAACCACTCTGTCTTCCTCTCCTTGTCTATAGAATGAATAAATTTGCCTGGTTAATCCCTGAGGTCCTTTTAAGGTTTACCAGCCAAGGACTG
>PVKH010036007.1:0-11654 GCA_004027955.1 Chaetophractus vellerosus
TGGATTGTTCAATTCAAATGTTTTCCAAGTCACACCTAAGGGCACTATGAAGCTGAACAGTCCCAAATGCTTCTCTCCACCAGTACCAGGGCCATGGCTCGTTCCCTCAGGCAGGTTCCTCTTTATGTTTTGCAGCATGCTGCTTTCTTCAACTGAAGGTAGTTCTACCCAGGCCCAGAACTAACCCAGATTGTTATCACTTTCAGTTTGAGATTTTTATACTCCATACCACACCTAAACCATTGAGAAGCTCAAATAGCTTTTCCATTTTTCAAACTCCACAGTTCAAGTAGAGCACTCATTACGCCCAGTGGGTGCTCAGTAAATGCAGAAGCCCTAACAGTTCTTACTCCAAATACAAAAATGAAAGAAACATATAACCTCAGGAAGTATGCACAATACCTTCTAAAATTGGAAGGACTTTATAGAAAGTCATGTCTACCCATGGAATGATGATTTAGCGGAAAAACTCAGTTGATAAGGGAGAATGAGAAAATGCTTTGTGGAAGAAGAAAACAAATAAATTGATTATCCGTATGCCTGAAATGACTTGTTCAATGCTCTAGTTCCCATGCTTTACACTCTAACAGCTTCTGGGTTGAAACTGTTGTCTTCCAAACTCCACACTCCCAGGCTGCAGGACCTATATATAGGGAATGACTTTAAGATCTCGATGGTTAGAACATGCCTTTCTCACAGGAGAAAAAGAAAGTGGGAAATTAATACTGTACTTTATGCCCCTTATAAGATGATCCTCAAGCCACCTGTAAAGTGAAAACTTGGAGACTGAGATCCCTTCCTACAAGAACAAGGAACATACACATTTCAAAAGGCAGAGATGGGAGGCGTCGCGTGCGATCCAGCTCCCTTTTCCGGGCCGCGTGTTCGCGAGCAGAGATCCCACCTCCCAGGCTTCTCACCAAGAGCGCCGCAGCCTTGGTCGATATCAGTGAGGAAGATCACGCTGCTGCGCTTCGAGCTCATCTGAAATCTAAAGGAGCTGAGGCTTCAGAAGAAAACTCAGAAGGTGGACTTCATGTAGATTGAGCTCAAATCATTGAAGCCTGTGATGTGTGTCTGAAGGAAGGTGAGAAAGATGTTGAAAGTGTGGTGAACGGCGTGTGATCCCTCCTCTTATCCTGGAACCAGACAAGCAAGAAGCTCTGAGAGCCTCTGTGAAAAGCTGGTCAAGTTTCCGGAAGGTGATCGCCCATCTCTGAGGCTGCAGTTGCTAAGCAACCTCTTCCATGGGATGGACAAGAATACTCCTGTAAGATCCACAGTGTATTGCAGCCTCATTAAAGTGGCAGCATCTTGTGGGGGCTTTCCAGTACATTCCAACTAAGCTGGATCAAGTTAAAAAGTGGATTTCTGACTGGAACCTCATCACTGGAAAAAAACACACTCCTTTAAGATGACTTTGTGAGGCACTTGTGGATTGTAAGAAAAGTAATGCCACTTCAAAAGTCACGGTGGAATTGCTAGGAAGTAACACAGAGGACAATGCTTCTCAGGCTCGAGTTGATGCTCACAGGTGTATTATTTGAGCTTTGAAAGATCCTAATGCATTTCTTTTATACCATCTTCTTACTTTAAAACCAGTCAAGTTTTTGGAAGGCAAGCTTATTCATGATCTTTTAACCATTTTTGTGAGTGCTAAATTGGCATCATATGTCAAGTTTTATCAGAATAAAAGACTTCATTGATTCACTTGGACTATTACATGATCAGAATATGGCAAAAATGAGACTACCTACTTTTATGAGAATGGCAGTAGAAAATAAAGAAATTTCTTTTGACACAATTCAGCAAGAACTTCAGATTGGAGCTGATGATGTTGAAGTGTTTGTTACTGATGTGGTAAGAACTACAATGGTGTACCGGAAAAGTGATCAGACGCAGAGAAAAGTAGTTGCCAGTCATAGTACACATCGGGCATTTGGAAAACAGCCGTGGCAACAACTGTATGACATGCTTGACTCCTGGAAACAAAACTTGAACAAAGTGAAAAACAGCCTTCTGTGTCTTTCTGATACCTGAACTTTCATGCATATTATTTTATTCTTTCTGGGGGGGGGGAATCTAAACCATAGTAAATCATTATAAACAAACAAAAGGGCAGAGATGAATGCCCTTTTGCAAATATGAGAGCTAAAGATTTTAATTTTGAAACTAAATAGAGCAAACCAGGCCAAGCTCTGAACAATGGCTCTTGGAGAAGGAACTGGCTCTGAAGACCAAACCTCAAATTTGGTTATGCCCTGGAAGCATTCTAAACTGTGCAACACCATTTGAGAGCTGTAAACTGATACTGTAGGGCCATAATTGTTTGGTAGAAGGAGTTTATTTCTTAGGAGGCAAGTCCTTCCTTTCTCCGTATGAGTCACCTGAATGCTCCGTATTGATGAGAAAGACAGAAAGGGAGGAAGAGAAAGAGAGAGGAAGAGGAGAGGGGGAGAAAGGAAGGTAGACATCTGGAGAAAGGTGCAGTTTAGTAAGCCTAGCCTCCGCATGTCCACAGGGCAGGTACCACATGTACTTTGCAACACACATGAATACTACAAACACTTGTTGGAAGGGGGTGAGAAAAAAATGTTCTTGAGGAACTTGAGTAGTGGGCCGTTCCAAAAAATTGTAGTGCATACAGGTAGAGGGAAACTGCACTACCTGAAAAGCAGGGGAAAAAGGCTTCCTTGAAGAAAGACAAGAAAGAGGCCATATTAGCCCTCAAAACTGTTTTGCCCATATCTTTGAAGGGAAGGTATGAGAACAATTTCCTTTCACCATATGACTGATATGGCTTGAACTTTATTTGCTCATGGTAGTGGGGATTGAGGAATATCTTCCAAAATCAGGAAAGAGCAGTCAGTGGACAGGGGAAAAGAAAAGAGGAAGAGAAGTGGTGACTGGCCCCAGCATCCTCACGGTGAACCCAGGTAAGCTGTCAGCCACCTGCTGCCCAACACCGCCCTCATCTCACCCCACCATGTGGCAAACCCCACCCTATTTGTTACAGGAGCGTTACCTTCCACCTAGACCAGCTGCTTAAATCCAAGGAGTTTCTTCAAGAAGCACAAGCACACTCACAAGCTTATACGGTGATGGCCTTAGAGTGAGGTGAGGGCATTGCCGGGAGTGGAGGACTAGTCGGAGACGCCATCACAGAGGAGGTGACACTTGAGCAGAGGCTTCACAGGAGAGGAGGAGACTACCAGGCAGGCAGCATTCTAGGATAAGGGAGCAGAATGCCGAAAGCATGGAAGCCTGAAGGAGAAGAGAATTGTTGGTGCAGTGGCTCAGTCCACGTACTGGAGAGGCTTTAGGGAAGGGGTAAAGGCAGAGAGGGAGGGCAAATAGGGCGGGGTTGTGAGGGGCCCTTTACCTCAAGTCTCATGGCCTAAATTTTATCCTGTGGGGAATAAGGGGCCATTAACTGCTTTAAGCTTGGGGGAAGGGAGGGGTGTTGAAAAATATTTAGGCAGATGATACAGCACCTAAGAATGAGGAGATACTGCAAACCATGTTCCGAGGTTATTCTTCCCTTCTGTGTCAAAATAAAATGGGAAGAGAAAATGGGAGCCAATGAATCCCTACTGAGAAACAATTCTTCCCAAAGAACAGCAGGAGTCCTTTGGGTGAGAAAAAAAAAATCAGCTGAGATTTGCTATTTCTTTCTAAATAAAAGTAATTCATGCTCATTGCAAAAAATCAAGTTGCATATATGCATACATAGGAAGTTAAAATCCTATTCACACCCCCTATTGTATTGTGGTGCTTTGCATTTTGGTTGGTTGGTTGGGTTTTGCTATTGTAACCACTATAGAAAGAAACATTCTCGGGTGTGTGAATATCCTGATAAGTCTTATGCTTCCTATTTATAAGAAGTTAAGTTGCTGGATCCAAGTGCATATGTGCTAAAAATTTTGATGACTAATGCAAAATTGCCTTTCAAAAAAGATGCAGTAATGTACATGTCACCAACATTCTAGGAGAGTGCTTGGTTCTCTATATCATTACCAACACTGGGTAATATTTTTTTAATTCATAAAGACAAGTTCTTATTCTCTTAGAAATGATGGTGAGCACTCAGACCAGAACTTCATTCAATAAGTGTCCACCGAAGAATTATTACATGTGAGTTACTGCACCATGAATTTTCAGTGTATTTGAAGATCAATAAGCTGTGACTCTCACCCTGGAAAATACTCAGACTAGAAGGAGAGCTAATAGGGACAATCAAGCATCTCCAATAGAAGGTGAACTACAGTGAAGTCACCTAATAGTGTAACCAGCTCCTCACTCAGAGGAAGAAACGATTCCTTCTGGCTGGGGTGTCAGGGAAGAGTTAGAGGAAGGAGCAGTCTTTCATCTTTGTCTTAAAAGCTGGCCAAGGTTAAATAAACTGAGTGCTGAGAACTCTTCTTGGCACAGCAAACAGCATGAACCACAGTGCTGGGCAAGCGAGTGTGGGGCATGTGAGAGCAACAAGGAGCTTCCTGTGACTGGGAGGTGTTCGGGGCTGACCTCAGGATTCCTGCCCACCAGAGGACACTGGAAAACCAAGCTGAGTGCCCCACTCCCCGGCTGTGTGGCCAGAGTCTAGGCTCGGAAGCCTCCAGCCCTTCACCACTCACCCTGGACTGCAGCACTCATTTCTGTTTCTTCACTGAAATACATAGACATTTTTAAACTAGCACTGATCTTGTAAATGCCAAAAGGAACTCTTTCTTTCTTATTGTGCAACATAACATTATTTCTATCCATATAGAAATAGTAGAAAGAGTACCTTATTGATTAGGTATGGGGAGATAAAGCCATCCATATATTCTGTCTTTATTGATCCCAATGTTAGAGTAGCATTTTCAAATGTCAAATATCACCCTCATACCGTTCCATTCGTGAAGCCTATTAGCTGAATAACTTACTGTCTTCTTTCTCCAGCTCTTGCCTACTTTCCTTGCATATTTGATTTAGAAAGGGAACTTCCTTTCCTAAAAGAGAAACATTTTCTATTTGAGGTATAAGGCAAGCCAAAGAATTCTTTTTAAGAAAGTTAACATAAAAAACAGGTGCAATAGGGGGGCCTTTTCAGGACTTGGAAATTGTCCTGAATGACATTGCAACGACAGATATAGGCCATTTTATATCGTCACAAAACATGCAGATCTGTGCGGCAGAGAGTGTAGCCTGCAATGTGAGCTGCGGTCCATGCTGAATGGCAAAGCCCCAAAATGCGTTTATCAGTTGCAATGAATGTGCCACACTAATGAAGGGTGTTCATGTGGGAGGGTGTGGGAGGTGTGGGGGTGGAGCATATGCAAATCCCTATATTTTTTGCTTAACAATTATGTAATCTAAGTATCTTTTTAAAAATAAAAAAATTGTTTAAAAAAGGAAAGTTAACATAAAGATGTGAAATAGCATCATATTCACCCACACCAAGATCACCATTTACAATGGTCCTAGCAGCCCTCTGCTGACCTTTTCCTACTTAGTTCTTGATAGTCAGACTTGCCAAAAAAACAAAAAACAAAAAAACCAATCCTGAGCAAAGCATTAATTCTGGGGGAAATTAGGTCTCTTCTAATGTAGTTAGACAATTATTTTCCATTAGCGTAACAATTGATTGTCTTCCTAAGAAAATGGAGTTACCTGAGCAGTCACAGCTCAGAGCTATGCTGGCTTTATTTAATTTGCCATGCAGAAGAATTAAGCCATTGGCTCTAAATCTATCAAAAGAGGGCTAAACTTCCAAATCTGCTAGCAATACCTTCATAAAATTAACTCAAATACTTCCAAGTAGTGCAGATGAATATAGTATCAAGCGTCTCTCCTAAATTATACAAAGGTCACCTCGAAAAGTTTTTACATCAATGCCCCAGCAAATAAATACACGACTAACCAGTGATCAGGTGAGAAAAAAACAGCCTCCTGGGCCCTCCCACTCTTTCCCATTTCATCTCACAGTTTTGCAATTTCCACCCTGTCCAGTAGTACCTTCCTTCTTTAGTTACTAATTAAAACAACAGATTTTCTTCCCAAGTGGGAACAGTGTAACAAAAAATGCAGCCATAAGGAAGTCAAAGAAATAGAGGAGTGATATAAGGAAATTGCCCCGCCAGTCATAGCAGCTCTGGGCTAGGGCAGCCTTCCCATGCTCCCAACTCTCTCCCCCAGGATCAGAGCAGGAACTTTGATCCCTTAGGAACTCATTCCCCTCAAAAAAGAGGAAAAGGCAGGGGGTTGCCTGCCCAATTCCTGCTTCCAAACTCATAAATCAGAAAATGAGAGGGTGGGAAGAGGCTAGATGGGACACAGTATTTGACATCCATGGAAGGAAACATCAGGAATAAAGGGGGAAATGTGCTACACCACCCAACACTTTTCTGGGTATTTATTTATCACTTTCTTCATCACCCCTGCTGAGTACACATACATCTATATCTGGACTTTGCACCTAGTCCTTGTATCTACCTAAATTTAGATTTGACAAAATCCAATTACTGCGAACAGATGGGAAAGACCAGAGACTTCACTGAGTAGTAACTCTCATTAAATGTTCAACTAGTACCTAGTAATAATAATTAATAATAATAATAATGCCACCTATCATTTATTTAGTGTTTACTCTGTGCTAGGATTATACTAATTTCTTTACATCAACTATCCCATTTATTCCTGACAATTACTATTTACACTTGAGGAAACTTGTCTGATGCCAAAACCTGTGATCTTGTATCAGGTGGGTAGCAGAAAGTGGTATGTAAGAGAAAGGGGACTTTGGTTAACTTAAGTAGAAAGGAATTTATCAGAAGGATGTAGCATCACTCACAAAACTGAGTGGAAACTAAAGGACGAGGAAGGACAATAGGCGTCCGGGTGACAAGAACTCTTGTCTCTGCAGGGTGCTGCCTCTGTGACCAATCAACTCCAAGAAATTTCTCATTTTTTTAGCTTTGAAATCCAGGGAGAGAAAGTGTGATTGGCCTAGATCAGGTCATATATCCATGTCTTGGGCACGCTGAATAACAATCCTTCCATATTGTATCCAATGGGACAAGAGTAGTTCCCATAAAGAGATACAGGAGTGCTGCTTTAGAAAAGTGAAAATGGATATTAGATGACAAATAAATTGTCTCCAACATCTCTTAAGCACTGGAATATATTTCCTCCTATTTCCCATGAATTGTGCTAGACCCTAGAAATTATCAATAAAGTGTAAGCATTATTCTCAGTGAAATCAACAGATCTTGAGGCAAAATGAAGTTATATAAAGGGTAGAGGAACTAGGTAATATTGGAGAGGGTTAACAGAACTGATATTAAATGGAAGAGACTGTATTAATTTTGTTACTAGTAGATGAACAGCTTTAATCATTTTTCCTGGGAAGTGGTTTTCTCTTATAAAATTCAGAAGTAAAATTCTAGCACTTCCCTAAGTAGAAGGAAAAGGAATAAAGAAAGGGCAAAGATGGAGGCATCTCTACGTTAAGAAACCAGGACTTTGAAGGCTGACTAATAGAGGCCATTTACTTAATAACAAGTGAAGTGTTGCAGCCTTAGCATAAAGCTGATATCAGACAGAGATGCCCAGGGATTACAAAGCCATGGTACAAATATCAAGGGATTACATTGCCTCCTGGTCTAAGTATTAACTCAGAGCCAGGATTCACCACCCCTAAGGGCTAGTGAGGAACAAGCTTCCATAAGATTTGACAGAGATGCATGGGTTTCACACTGTGTTGGCTACTGAACATTCAGGCAGAGTGAAGGAGAGACCCATGAGATGTCTTAGACATGCTGGGCAAGACACTTCCACATTCATAGGATGAAAGAGCAGGAAAGGCTGCTGTATTAGATTGCTGAAGGGGAGCTGATGCAAAGTACCAGAAATCCGTTGGCTTTTATCATGGGGATTTGTTTGCAGTTCCAAGGCCATGACATGTCCAAGTCAAGGCATCAGCAGAGATGCTTTCTCATCAAAGTTAGCTATTGTTGATCCCGGTGTGTTGCCTCATGGTGAGCAAGATGGCCGCCAATCTCTGCTTGGTTTCAGCCTTCCCCTCCGGGCTCACTGTGTCCTTTGGAGCTGCTCTGTGGGCCCAGCCTCTTGAGGCTTCATGCTTAGGGGTCCTGTAGTCCTCTCTCTCCTGACATAGGGTTTGTCTCTTAGGGCTTTTGTTCTTGCAGCTCAGCTGTGGGCAACACTCGAGTCTTTTCTCTCACAGGGTAGTTCCCTTTTTTCCTCTCTCTGTCAGTCTGAGTAAGTCCATTTATATCAGACCCAGCAAATGGGTGGGGATTCAACTTGAGTCATGCCTCACTGACACAGTCGAATTAAAAAGCCCACAGCAATCTTAACAGGTAATCTAATCAAGGGCCCCTCAACTGAATTTAATGCAATCAAAAGGTATCACACCCGGAGTGATAAATTAGGTGACAAACATAATCTTTCTCATTTGGGGATTCATAAAATAATCTCAACCTGCCACAGCCACCATGGCACCAATTTGAAAGAGGCCAAATGAAACACAGCTGAGGAATAGAGTGTATCACCTAGGGCACAAACTGGATGCTAGGACTTAAAAGATGAGAATTCTACTACACTTGCCCTGATAGCAAGGGCAATCTAAATACTCCTTGGATTCACTGGTCTTTGGTTATCCCAACTGTAAAGTGAGAAGTGTTGGGGAATCTGAGAGGGACCAATAAATAGCACTCCTCTTTCTTACACAGGTGCTGAATAAATTGAGAAATAAAATAAAGTAGTCACAGATGGGAGCTCAAAATATCACCTTTATTATCTATAAAGACTAAGTAGGGGGCCGGCTGTAGCCCAGTGGATAGGGCGCCGGTTCACCACATGGGAGGCCCCGGGTTCGGTTCCCGGGGACCTCTCCGAGCGGGGCAGACTGCCTTGAGAAGGGCAAGCCGCCGTGGGCGGAGCAGAGCTGCCATAGGCAGGGGAAAAAAACCACCACGGGCAGGGCAAAGCTGCCACAGGCAGAGCAGATCGCCCATGAGCAGAGCAGAGTCCCCGGCAAATGGGGCAAAGCTGCCCGCGAATGGGCAAGGCCACCACTCACCGGTGAGCTGACTCGGCGTGTTGCCGCAACTGGGGAAAACAAAGCAGACACAGAAGAAAGCAAGAATGAACATAGCAAGAACAAGCAGAAGGGGGGGGGGGGATATGTAACAAAAAAAAAAGAGAGAAAGAAGATTCTGCCTGATTTTAAAAAAAAAGAGAGATACCAAGTAGGAGGACCTAGCTAGGTGTAAAAATGAAATGACCCAGGATTAGGCAGACTTACCTACCCAGTCACAGGTGACAGCAGTGTACAAGTTGAGGTCTCCCCTCCCCCCTTTCTCCCCACCCCCACAGGAGAAGCATTTGCTCCAGGAGTATGCTAGATCACCAAAGTAAGCAGTCATTGCTGAATGAGCTACCTGTTGTGGGAGAAAATTTACCTTGATGCAATGGTAGCCTCCAACTATAGTATCAGGCAAGCCATCCCAAAAGTACAGAACCAAAATCCCATAGATCAAATTAAGATGCTGTAATGGTTTGACAGTTTTATTTAATTATGAATTCCAAAAATATAAATTGGATCATGCTTGTAAACTGATCTGTTCATCTGGGCATGATTAGGTTATGATTAGGGCGTTAACTGCCACATCAGTGGGATGTTGAGCCCCACCCCTCGGTGGGCGTGGTCTCAAGTATAAAAGGCTAGACAAAAGGCAGCAGAGATTTGAGAAGCAGTTCTGATGCTGGAGAGAAGCGCTCCAGGAGAAGAAAAGTGAGCCGTTCGCCCGATAGTCTACAGCTGGCCTTGTGGAGAGACGCAAAAGCGTAGAGAGCCTCATGGTCTACAGCTGAACTTGTGGAGGAAACAGAAGCTAAGCCTGGAGAGAAACACAGCCCCGGGAACAGAGGAACCCAGAATCCTGAACACTGAAGACGTCGGCAGCTGTCTTGCTCCACCACGTGGACTTTGGTGAGGGAAGAAAGTTATGCTTTGTGGCCTGGTAACTGTAAGCTTCTACCCCAAATAAATACCCTTTATAAAGACCGACCAATTTTTGGTATATTTCAAAAAGCACCCCTGTGGCTGACTAATACAGATGCTCACATCACTCAATTTATTGAATCCATTTTAAAATTTATTGCAAGAAGTAGCAGAAAGAGATGGGGTAGGATATGGTACAGTCGGAAGGACCACACTGCTGAATCTTGGATTATGCAATGTTCATATGTCCTGTGTTTCTCTACTACATCAACCTTCCCTGCTGATGGTGAGGATACAAAGACCAGGGTTCAGATCGAATAAGGGAGTCCAACAGGTGGATGGTGCCTGGAGGAATTGCACTCTTGTTCTACTAAAGAGATGCAGAAGCGAGTAAGGCTGGCCACAGCTCTACCTATCAATGACCGGATGAGCAGCCAGCCACACCTTATTTCTGAATGTCTGCATTAGAGTATACTTGGGGATCAGTAATGGGTGATTCAGGAATGATATTGCTGTCAATCTGGATGTGGCATAAGTGCTTTATTAATATTTAGTGTTAACTTGGTCCTTCTATTCCTTTCCTATCTATAAAATAGCAGTCTCATTTTTTTCTATATTTTTTTATCTGTGACCAACTGCCATACATTCTATTTATTTCACCTGTCTTAAGCATGCCATGTGGTTTATTAACTTTGCTTTAGTACTTAACAATTCCTGTGAGTTCATCCATCCCATTCATTTTGCTTGTTTTCCATATAGCATAAATGAATATCCTCAAATAATATAGCAAGCACATAATATACAACGTCAAATTATTCTTCCCCAGTTTACTGCATAAATGACCCTGGATTGAGTAAAGAGAACCCAGGACTTACATTAATTGAGTTCCCTTAATGTAGAAAGAAACATTACGATGTTAGGAGAAGCATTCCCTATAGTAATGGGACTGGACTACTAGGTGATCTCAAGATTCTCTTTGACAATTATAGTCTATGTAGAGATGATAGATCATCCTGTTTTTACAGTGTAATAAAAATACATAAAATAATTCTGTAAGTGAAGCATTATGGAATAAGAAACTACTGTTTATTCAGATTTGTTCAGTTTCCAAAAGAATGAAAATGCTTGAAACAAAGGAATTCTGGGAGCCATAGACTCCACTTCTGTTTATTGACATAAATGGAAGCTACATTCTCAATAATTAAGACCTATTATCTGGAATCACATGATTATTTATCCAATATTGTATAGCACTCTGACTTCTCAGGATTACTTTAATTCCAGTAAAAATATTAAATTGTCCTTTCAATTGATCCATACACTAACTTTAAATACAGCTTCATTTGCTAGTGGACATTTCAAAACATGCACAATACTGTAAAGTGCTATATGGTTGCCGTTTGGGGATAGTCTAGAAGTTTGATAAGATAAATACCTCCATAAATAAGTGAATATCAAATACCAAAATTATTTGTGCTTCTAAATATTTGTTTATTACTTAATTGCATATGGATATAAAGACTAGTTATTTAAATACTACAACTACAACAACACAAAACCCTCTTTGAAATTAAAAATGAGGCCCTAGACTTATATCTACTGATATAAACTTCCTATTTCCTTCTCACCTTCCCAGAAGATAGAA
>PVKH010036008.1:0-11717 GCA_004027955.1 Chaetophractus vellerosus
TGATATTATTCTTTAAACTGGAGAAGGCAGTGGGTTTTTCTCACAAAGATTGCTAAACTCTTAGAATGCTAGTGAGGGACTAGTGCTGCACAAATTTGTCACCTCATGGTTAATTCTTTTCTTAGGAAGAAGTCAAAGAAAGCAGAAACCAGAGGCGAAAGGACATAGTTTCTTGATGGCATGATTTAAATATATGGATCAGGCTGTACCTGAAACCAGATGCTCTGGACTCTTCAGTTATATGAACTAATGAATCCTCTTCCTTCACATTTTTTTTTAAACGTAAATTCGGTGTGTCACCAAACAGTATAGTCTCATAAGTTCAGAATTTATATTCTAAGTACATGATGGTGTTTATTTGAGAAGTGGGGGAATTGATGTAAACTTTGTTCTGGTGTTTATTTATATATTTTTGGTAATTTGCAAAATATATCAGTGGTAGATACATAGTTTAATGTTATTGAAGAATAAATTTGAAGTGGTAAAGATGAATCTGAATAATGTTTGGGGATGAACTGGTTATAAATCTAAACAGAGAGAGAAGAAATTCCTAAAGAAGAAGGAATTTGGAAGATTCATGTTGTATTGAAAGATGAGGGAATGTTGAGAAGTAGAATCAAATCATTTTGGTAGGTAAGAGCTTTAAATTTATTTAAAATTTATATATCCCCTTTGTAAAATTTATATTTAACCCACTAACTGTAAATGTTTAATATCCATCATTAAAAATACTTCATTAATTGCCTCTATCCCCTTCTGTTGTCCAGTTTTATGCTGCCCACAAAACAGAACAGGTAAAACAGTGAGTTATTTATTTTTCTTTTTTCTTTTTTTAAGTTCATGTAGTATTTGCCACAAGAATGTTATGCAAGTGGCATTTAATTCATGAAACACAGCAACAACGACAGAAAACAAACGTATGAAACTATCACCTAATAAGAAGTAGAAACTTCTCAGTCTTAAGACCACCCTCCATGGGCCCTCCCTGATGCTTTCCCCTGTGACTGCTGTCTGTCACCCAGTTAACCACTATCCAGAGCTTCACTGGACATTTAACTCTGGGTTGCTGCTGGGTCATTTGCTCTTTGTTGAAGTAAATCCTTCAGAATATGTTTTAAAAGAGTAATAAATTATCTCACCTTTCGTCTATCTGTAAATTCCTTATTTAACCCTTGCACTTGAAAGCTTTCTGAGTGTTCAGTTGGTAGGTGATGATTAAATTATCTCAGCAATTGTAACATATTTTAGGACTGTTTTCTATTTCACTTTGTGTTTATTACTGTACAGTCAAGACTAACTTTCTTTCACTGATTTACAAGTAATTTGTCTTTTCTCTCTGGATGCTTTTAAAATCATCTGTTCCCTCACATTTACTTTTATCTAGCTTTTAATCTTCCTTGTAGTTATATTTGATGTTTTTTTCCCAAGTAAGTTTGATGATTTTTCTGTATTTTCTAAGTTTACAAAGCTAATTTTAAATCCTCCTATGCAAGATGTTCATCTCTCCCTCTCTTATGCTTCTGACACTTCACAATATTAATGGTCTGATTTGGGTTTTACAAAAGTGTGCATGTGTTTATATAATTATTTTTATATAGTCATCAAATACTTATATGTGTATATCATTTTCATTCTGTACACAATATTTCAATTCTCCCCATGATTTATTTACTATTTTAACTTTCACGTTCCAGTATTTTTTTATTTCAATATTTTTATATAGTCATCAAATACTTATATGTGTATATCATTTTCATTCTGTACACAATATTTCAATTCTCCCCATGATTTATTTACTATTTTAACTTTCACGTTCCAGTATTTTTTTATTTCAATTCATGTTTCAGATGACTGGAATATTTCTTGGACATGTTTCCAGAATAGATAGGTAGATATTTTCTATGCTTTAACTTATGAATGGCAACTTATCTAAGTATAAAGTTTTCCATCAAGAACAATTTTCCTGAAAAACACCAATGATGCTCATTTACCACCTGCAATTTAGTGAAGCATAGTAGAATCTGAGGCTGTTGTTTATAAATAAATTTTCATTTCTTTTTTTTTTTAAAGATTTATTTATTTTATTACATATCTCCTCTCCCCGCCCGCTGCGGCGATGCGCCGAGACTGGTCACTGCGCAGGCGCGGCTTTCCCCGCTTGTGGGTGGCTTCTGCTTCCATTCATGGCTGGCTCTCAGCTCGCGGGTGGCTGGCTGTGTTCCATTCCCGGGCGACCTGCCCTGCCCGTGGCAGCTTTTGCCCTGTCTGTGGCAGCTTTTTGCCCTGCCCACGGCAGCTCTGCGCGCCCATGGCGGCTTGCCATTCTCAAGGCGGTCTGCCCCCTAGGAGAGGTCCCCGGGAACCGAACCCGGGGCCCCCCATGTGGTATACTGGTGCCCTATCCACTGGGCTATCCAGCCGGCCCCTAAATTTTCATTTCTGAATGGATGAATTAAATTAGGCTACAAAATAGGGAATTATCAAGAAATTAGTAAAAGAATCTAGGCAGAATTTAGATCATGGAGAATTTTACTTGACATGATAAAGAAATAGAATTTTATCCATTAGGTGATGGAAATTACTATTTTCAGTACTATTACTATCCCTATTAGCAGTATTATTTTAGTTCACTAGAGTATTAGATTTATGTGGGAAGCTCTCCAATTTGGCATCCTCTCTGCATTAGTTAGATGTTGCTATATAGGAAACCATAACAGAACTTAATGGATTCAGCTCTGTGTTTCTACTGAGATCTATTCTTTGTACACTTCAGATGGATTGTATTGTGTGTGAATAAACTGATTTATAAAAAAAGTCACTTTAAAAACTAACACACACATTTATTTAGTGTATGCATCTGTGGATCAGTAATTTGAGATGATCTCAACAATTTGGTATCTACAATATACTTATAGCTCAACCATGGCTGGTTAATTTATCTTGGCCTCAGATGGGACAGAAGGACAACTGGGGCTTCTCTCCACATGGACTTTCAACATCCAGTAGGATAGCTGGAGCTTACTAACATGGTAGCAGGGATCCAAAAGCATCAAGTAAACAAGCTCCCACTCACAAGTACTTTTCAAGTCTTGCATTGTGTTTGCCACTGTTCCTGTTGGCCAAGGGAAATCATATGGCTAAGCCCAGAGTCAGTGAAGAAAAGCACTTTCAAAGATTATGGATACACATGGGGGGCATTGCTAAATCAATCCCCTCCTCTGTCCCACATGCAACTCCAAACCTCTAGGCCACCTGACTGTAATTTCTTCTAAGGAGGGTATGTGGGGGTAACCAGTGTTCACTGAATTCTGCTCTGGGTCCCTGCTTTACATCTGGCTCAGGGAATGCCTCTCCTCCTCCCAACAAAGCAATCTTTGATCTTGACTCAGACACATTACTGAAAATTGAATTTCTTATTATAATTTATGATTGTTCATTTCTAGAAATATTTAATATATGAGCAAGTTTAAAACAGATTTAAATACTTAAACTCTTTATTTAATATATCCATACTAGTATTGATCTTTAATTCAAACAAGTTTCATTTGGTGAAGTTTAGAAATACTAGAGTTAGGGCTTTGAACTTCACTATCAATGTTGATTTTTTACATTGAGGAACATAAAGTAAAAATTGTGACAAGAAATAATAATAAAAGCCATAACAAGTTTACTTGTTTCCTAGTTGTCAGACATGCTGCTGGGTCCTTTGCCTGAATTATCTTCCTGTATAAGGAGATGAGGTTAAGAATTAGCATGCAAAATTTCAAAATTCTAGACTTTGTATTCCAAATAAAATTGCTTAAAATAAATACATAATTATCATCTTAAAATTTTCTGCTGATTGCATTATCAATTCTTATGGTTTTGTTGTTACTCAATATTAAAGGATAAATTTTTTTTTTGGTTACATATCCCCCCCTTTCTGCCTGTTCTTGCTGTGTTCATTTTTGTGTTCTTCTGTGTCTGCTTTGTCTCCTCCCGTTACAGGGACGCACCGAGTCAGGTCACCGTGCAGGCGGCTTGCCCTCCTCGCCGGTGGTTCTGCTCTGTTCGCGGGCGGCTTGCCCTGCCCGTGGCGGCTTTGCCTCTCCCATGGCGGCTCTGCCCTGCCCAAGGTGCCTTGCCCTCTCAAGGTGGTCTGCCCGCTCGGAGAGGACCCCAGGAACCCAATCCAGGGCCTCCTATGTGGTGAACCGGCACCCTATCCACTGGGCTACAGCCGGCCCCCAAGAATAAAATTTTTATTTGTCTTACTTAATCTTAGATGGGAAAGATCTAGTTTACTTTAAAGTCAACATTATTCTTTAACTATATATGCTACATTCTTCATACTTTTACATATACGTTTTGATTAATCTTATGAAAGTTTTATGTGTTCACCCAAGAGTTTTTCTTGCTTTTTTTTCTCCCCCACAGTTATGTTTCTCAATCCTGACTAAAAATTGAGTCTTTTACACCTAAATTGTTTCTTGTTTCAATATCTTATTAAAAATAATAATAAAGTCCATAAAACCACAATTATTCAGTTGCCTTACAGCCTTCTATAAAGAAAATTAGCCTAATGAATAAGAACTCGTACAAGATGTTTTCAGAACGCTTTTAATAATATACAGTGTGGGAACCTGAGCACCAGCTCCTCAGGCAGTTGCACTCAGGGAAGCAAACCTTTCTCTTTTTTAACCTTTGACATAGATCACCTCAGGGACTTTTTCTTTTGCTCCTAATAATTTGATGTGGATATTTTCAGCACACAACACACAATGCTGCTGATGATAATGAGAACCGTTCACCTAATTTTTCCCTGCCAGGCACTCAGAATGCACAAAGCAGAAGCACTTACCAGAAGACTGTAACTAATAGAATGATGATATACATAATAGTGTGAGTAAGACCAGCAAAAGCAAAACATGATTAGCTCAGCCTGTGTCAAGCAGACCTCATGGAAGTTAATGTTTCTTCACTCTCTGCTCACTCTGCTACTTTGGACCCAGTGGCCACTGGTTAAAGCCAACTGGGTCCAGGCTTCCCGAAAGCCAACCTTCTGAAATAGTTACAGTTAACTGATTCAGACGAGCTGGAAGGTTAGACTCGGCCTTCTGCTTTATGCTTTGCTTTTTATTTTGGAGACAGAAGGGATTATAAATCTTAAATGCAATCTCTTAGGGTTCTTGTGAGCAGAGTCTCTTGAATTTGCTCTTGTTAACTAAATTGGAAATTAATTAATTTAATTAGCAAAAAGAGTTTAAGAAATGTCTACATTTAAAGATTATGGATGGTTTTATTCCATAATAGTTACCGAACATTTACTGTAAGCAGAGCAACAAAGAACTGTGGGGCGATTCCAAAGCCAATGGAAGACAAATTCCCCGCCCTCAGGTATTTTGGTCCTTGTCATGTAGGTCTTCAAGGAGCATTTCAATAGAACAGGTAAAAAAAATAACGATTTGAGACTTTGAAGCAAGGCAGTTACAATTGCAAAATAGTAAGATGGAAATCGAAAATATCACAATTTTGTAGAGTGAAACACATGTAAGTTATTAGATTAGATAACGTTGTACGAATAAGTTTCTTTCTAGTTCACTATAAAGCAATTTCCATTTATTAGAAAAGAGAACATGAAAATCATGAAGACAGTAACTGTAAATACAGCAATCTCTTTCACAAATTTATTTCTAACAAGTACTTAAAAATTTTAAATAAAAATATTTCCAAACTGATCAGTTGTCCTCCATCCTTCCTATTCTTTTCAATAGTATTGCTGATAATTTTGTCTAAACCAAGACCTTACATTATATTTGATTTCTCCTTCACCCTTACATCTCATATCAATGGGAAACCATGTGACTCTTCTAGTCAGTTCTGTATCTCCAAACTCCTCTAGTAACCACCTCCTCCTCTCCATCCCCACAACTCTATTTCCAGTCCTCATCATGTGTTAGATGGATGATTAACATGCTCTCTCTGCATTTGCCCTTTTGCATTCCAGCCCGTGTTTTACTATGCTGCCACTTGTGAATGTCTATTGTTATAGAATAAAGTCTGTTTCTCATCATGGTCTATGAGAAATGATAAAAATGTAACATTTATACCAGCATATCACTATGATAACATTCTGAAGGAGATATTTTCATACAGTTTATTCAAGATTAGAGAAGTAAATTACCTTACCAAGGACACAGAGTAAACAAGAGGAAGTGCTGGTATTTTGTTTAGCTCTATCTGTCTGACTTTAAAGTGAGCATCTTCAGAGAAAAGCTTTGGCCCAACTTTCCCACCTCATTAAATCACCGTCCACCACATGCCTGGGTCCTATTGCTCCTCTTTCTATGTAGACCGTACATCTTGTCAGCCTGCCCCACCCTTATCTGTTTTTCAAAAGTGAGATCAAATGTATCCTTACTCAGCTACCTTTGACAATCTTTCCAAAGAAATATTAGTTAGTTGTACATTTGTAGTCCCATAAAATTTTATATATTCCTCTATGGAGCAGTTTCCAGACTACATTATGTTTATTTGATTATGTGTTCATCTCAACAATTAGAATGTAAGTTCTTTGAGACACGGGGCCATATTTTACTGTTTACTAATATCCTTGGTGCCTGGTATAATGAATGCTTCATAGTATACCTTCAATAAATATATGATGAATGACATAGATATTTCTAAGGGAATTAAAGAATGATTACTTTAAATATGCAGTATGTAAGGCAACTGAGAAAGAAATTGCCTGTGAATTGCATGCAGCAGTTCTGTATTTTTTTTCTTTGCAGAATTTCTAGGTCCCAGCAGATACAAAGATAAATATATATAGTATCTATTACAGACAGACACATATTCCTACACTATATATGTATATATACATATGTTAAAATACATTATAAATATATGCATGTGCTATAACATTTATATGTGCATAGTATGTATACATACATATCTAGCACTCTATTTACATATCTAATATATCAAACTTTATATATAAACCAATCTTTATATATATTTTTATTCCAGATTACTCATCAAATAGATAACAGTTAACTAGAGCATTTGCTTTTCTATTTTCCATCCTATCCTTAACCTAAATATTGTATTTTAGAACCATTCCAAAGAAATTGGTAATAATTCATAGATATGATTCACTTTGTTAAAAGAAAAAAAAAATCCAAAGCTTGTATATAAGTAAAAAAATAAATAAATCATGAATGCCATTTAAAGTTTGACTTTCTAGGTAATATAGTTTTGTTTGATGTATCTACTATTGATTAAGGCCCATATTCTATAAAGTTATCTATTAACTTATAGAAGAATGATTTGTAGTAAATAAATTTCATCTAGAAATGAGTCAAATAAATTTTGTCAACTAGAAAAGATAACTCCAAATGTTATAGTTTCATCGTTTTGTAATACATTAATAAACTGTTTTTTTTTCTGGTTTTATATCTATATTTGTAAACTTGTTCCAGTATTCTTTTCTACTAATTATATATAACAGTCTCTCCTATTTCTTCTGAACCTGTTTTACCATTAGACTTTTTCACATATTAATGAGTATGGTAGACAGAGTAATAACACCCCAAAATGTCCTTGCCCTAATTCCTGGGATTTTCCAACTGTTGGAGATGGGGAGATTATCCTGGATTATCCAGGTAAACCTGATCTAAACACTGGAGACCTTAAAAGCAGAGCACCATTGTTGGCTGTTTTCAGAGAGAGAGATTTGATGACAGAACACCAGGAAGTTATGACAGTAGGAAGGATCTATGGCCCTATTGCTGGTTCTGAGATATGGGGCTGAAAAGAGGCATCTAGGTACTGAGGGTAGCCCCTAGCTGAAATTCAGAAAGGAAGTAGGAACTTTTGCCCTATAACCATATGCAACTGAAATCTGCCAACAACCTAGAGGAGCAGCATATGGATGGAATCTCCTCCAGAGCCTCCCGGAAGAATGCAGTCCTGCGGACACTATGATTTCACCAGGTGAGACCCCTGCTGGATCTTTGTCCTACAGAACAAGAAAGTAATAAATTTGCTTTGCCTTAAGTAACTAGCTTTTTGTTGACATGTTATAGTATTAAACACTGATGCAATGAATTTAAAGATCTATGATATTCAATTGGTGTAAGAGTTACTTTAAACTTTTTTTCAAAATTAAATTTTGGTAATTTAGATGTATCCTTGAGAGTCCATGCATATCCTGAAATTGGCTTAAGCAAGCCTCTGGAATTCTAAATTGAAAAATACTCTATTAATTTAGGCTTGAGAGTTCTGAGGGCCCTTCAGAATAGATCTTATTCCTGAGAACTGGCTGGTCATTAAGTGTATAGAGTTCTATCAGAACCCACACAATAATCTCCAAAGATGACCATTTTATATGCATTGAGAAAAAGAAAGAATATCCTTTTGTTAGAGCCCTTAGTCTGGTAAGACAATTTATCCATTAAGTGCTTAGAAAAGGAAAAGATTCTAATATTTAGAAAAAGAAATTTGATAACTTGCTAATGATTAAGGAACTCCATTTCTGAGACAAAGGATGGCGACATCCGAAGGTGCTAGAGGTGTTGATATGAATCTAAAAGGCAGTGGGAATGAACTTATCTAAGGGCTTTGACCCCAGATCTATGGGGAAGCACTTTAATATCTTACATAAATAACTGGATACAAGTTATATGTGAGTAAGAATCCTTTGCTTCTTAATTTAATTGACTGAAGAAAGAAAGAATTATTAACATTAGCCAATGCTTACAAAAATTATTTACTGATACAAACATATCATTTCAACCAGGTTTTGATCCTTAAGATGAAAAAAATACCCTTAGGATATTTAGAAAATTACCGCGAAAGTATGCAGTTACTTACATTGTATTGTTCACTATACTCTCCTTGAAGTATACGAACTAAATTTTTAATTAGAAGTTCTATTTCACTTAAAGAATTATGTAGAATACAGTTATAAATATCTAACATTTTTTCTTGTCTACCCTTAGGAAAAGTACATTTCCTCAAGTGTATCTATTTTGTTTAAGATTATTTTAAAAGGGGAGACAGTAGATATGTGTGTGTGTGTGTATGCATGTTGATCGTGTGCCAGAAACAATATAGTCTACATTAATAAAGAAAGCAGACTATTTGTCTATTTGCACATCTGGGCAATTTCATTAAATGTTTGTTAATGAAGAAATGTTTGAAAGTGCTTATAAAAATGCATTTTAGTCTATGTAATATCTATATCATATTTTGGCAATTAGTGAATTTTATGAATTCAATGTATTGCTTAATCAGTTACCTAGGAAATTGTTTTAATGTAAACCTTTTGGAAAAGTAATCCATCATTATTGAAAAGGAAAAACAGAAGAGAATGGGAAAAAGTGATCTTATTTTAACTAGGACAGTACAAAAAATTTTATTAAGAAAATTTATCCTCGCAATTTGTACATTTTAAACATGCACCGTAATTTATGGAAGTGAATTTGGAATTAAAATTTCAGTTACTGTTCTTGGTTGAATCCTGAAAATGGAGCAGATTTTAGTTCCATTTTCCTTACACTGAAATTACACACATGGAATGCTGATCTTTGTATTCAAAGGAAAACATGTTAATATTCTCAATGGAAAAAATATAAAGTATTAATTTCCTAAGACACACATTCCAACCATCTGAAAATTCCTTTCAGAAAATTCTTTTATTAAAAAAAAGACCTGAAAAAAATTCTTTATTTACTCTGTGTTTATGATATATTTCTTTAAAAGGAAACACTGCCTTGTCTGAAAATTTGTGATTCATTTCTGTGCTTTGGCAACGATGAGTTTCTTAGATCAGTCAAATAAAAGGAAGGCCCTGATTTTATCTGGTTGTAAGTTTATATAATTGTAACCTCTCTTTCCCAATTCCTGACTTTCTTAAAATAGAGGAATCATTCTTTCTCTTTGTCTCAGAGACTGTTGGTGATTTAGAAGCATTAATGAGACAGAAATGGGAGCATGAACAAGAGCGAGAGAGAGCAAGTGAGAGAGAGAATGAAAGAATGACTATCTTTGACCTTCAGAATTTCTCTCTTGGTACTAAAAACAGCAGGAATAATTTTATTGTTTACTGATAGCTCTAAAGACTTGGTCAGACATTCACATAACTAGGACCAAAAATAAATAAATAAATAAATAACACTAGGAGAAAATCTATTTTGTAGAACCAAAGATAAAAAAAAGAAATTGAGGGGAAAACACCCCCAACAAACCAAGGTAACTGAAAGAACAAAATACTTCTGTGAAAGTTTTCTTGTATCCAAAATCCTTTAAGTTATATGCATTAGGCAGAGAGAAAGCATTATATGAAATTAAATTGCTGCTAGTAAATCATTAGAACATCATCTGTTTTTTTATATTATAATCCTAAGAAAGAATGGATCATGTTTTCTTTTGCTTAGTAATTGCTTTGGTTTGAGCTCATTTATAACATCATTTATCAAATCTACACATGGAAATAATAATTATTAGGTCTCAAGAAAACTCTTCAATGGATTGTTTATTATGCCATTAATTGAAGATGCATTTCTCAAGACTTATGAAGATACCTTCATGCTATTCAGTCAAGCAAAAATATACCTAATGCTATGTGTATGAGTAACATACTTGGTATGTCAGCATTTTGGACATGTAAAACGCTTCAGATTGCCTTTGCCTCTATGCTAAATAACATACTTAACATTATCCCTTAGATTACATACAGGCATATGGCTAATTATTGTATTTCTAGCATGCATTGTAGAAAAACCTCTACTTGAATAATGGAATCAGAGAAAATGTTTCCCTCTGTTTTATGACCCTTCCTGACCTGTTGAAAAATCATTAATTTCCTAGGAGGGGAAACAAAGAATCAATAGATATGGGAATAAAGCATATCTTAAGCATGGTTTCAGAAAGAAAGAGTTCTATTTGATTTCCAAAAAGAAAATTTTATGACTTGATTAAACACATTGGCCATTGAAGATAATGTTGTAAGATAAAAATAAGCTTATCTGCCTGAAACATGACCGAGCTAAAAGGAAGTCATTAGGTAGAGAAAGTCAGATTTTGGTTCTGCACATGTCTTTCTTTCAAGATAGGGATCATTAGCTAGCAAAGCTTATCAAGAACCAGGAATAAATTCTATAAATAGCTCAAATATGTTAAACACACATATTCTCTTTTCATCCTCATGACAACTTTATGGAGTTCTTTTCCCACATTTTGTTGAGGAGGAATCAGAGTGGAGCCAGGATAAATAACTTGTCCAGGTTCATAGAGTTGGTAAGAGGAGGGAACAGGGCCTGGTCGTTCCCACTCCACCTTGTGCTTCTAAGCACGTACTAAATGGCTGTCACCAAATACAAATTTATTGACTCTGAAACTTCCACTGTCATGAAAATGTTAATGTCTTTTCTTCTTTTCTTTTCTTTTCTTTTCTTTTCTTTTCTTTTCTTTTCTTTTCTTTTCTTTTCTTTTCTTTTCTTTTCTTTTCTTTTCTTTTCTTTTCTTTTCTTTTCTTTTCTTTTCTTTTCTTTTCTTTTCTTTTCTTTTCTTTTCTTTTCTTTTCTTTTCTTTTCTTTTCTTTTCTTCTTTTCTTCTTTTCCCTATTAGGCCAGGGAAAGAGAGGGAGAGAGAGTGTTCTAGTCAGGGTTCTCTCGGGAAACAGAATCAACACGAGATCTCTGTTAAAAATATAAGATTTTACAAGAGTCTCTCAC
>PVKH010036009.1:0-11654 GCA_004027955.1 Chaetophractus vellerosus
CCTACTTCTATTTTTTGGAAGAGCTTAAGCAGAATTGGTATTAGCTTTTTCTGGAATGTTTAGTAGAATTCACCTGTGAAGCCTTCTGGTCCTGGGCTCTTCTTAGTTGGGAGGTTTCTAATGACTGAGTCTATCTCTTTACTTGTAATTGGACTGTTGAGCTCATCAATTTCTTCTTTTGTCAATGTAGGCTGCTTGTGAGTTTCTAGGAATTTGTCCATTTCCTTTAAATTACCATTTGTTGGCATATAATTTTTCAAAGTATCCTCATATGGTACTCTTTATTTCTGTGGGGTCAGTGGTGACAAAATAGTGGTGGTAGAATATGTATTCTTATAGTAATGTGGAATATTGCAGATGGTTTAATAAATAAAACCACTTTCTCACCTGAGTTTTTAACCAATTGAAAACTGAGACAAAACTGTTAACAGATGGAGGAAAAGATATTAACTTTATTAATAATACAGGCTAGATGGAAGACTAATTATTTAAGAGAAATAATTTACTTGCTAATCCTTTCACTGAAATATAGATCATAAAACCACACTTTGGTGGGTAATTTTGAAATTGAGAGAAGATGGACTCACCTGTGGCCTATCTCCCATGGTCCTAAGTAAATAGTGAAGGCATGTCTAAATTGGCCTTGGGATAAAACATAACATTTTGTTTAGCTTCTCAAAGTGATCAGAGTTCCTCAAAAAAGAAATCTAGATTTAAAAAATCAGATAAAATATTACATTTGGTAGAGTGTCCTTATTTCTGTCAAATATCTATCTATCTATTTATCTATTTTAGTTGGCTGGGCTACCAAAATGCAATATACTACATTGAATTTGGGTTGGCTTTTACAATGGGGATTTATTCACTTGCAAGCTTACAGTTCTTAGGCCATGAAAGTTTCCAAATCAAGGTATCACCATGCAATTCTTTCTCTCCAAAAACCAGCTGCAGACTCCTCTGATGCAGAACAAGGTACATGGCGGTGTCTGCTGGTCTCTCCATTCTCTCTTGGGTTTCATTGCTTTCACCTTCTTGGTTCCATGGATTTCTCTCTCAGCTTCTATAACTTTCTCTCTGTTTCTCTGTATCTGTACTCATCTCCCCTGGCCTGGGGAGTGGCTGCAGCATCCATCAGCATGGTGGCAGAAGCCAATTGAAATGTTAAAAGACTCAGTTCATACGCTTTGACAAATGTATAGTGTCATTTATCTGTCATTGCAGTATTATACAGAACAATTCCAATGCCCTAAAAATGCCCTGTAAAACTATATAACTGTACAGCACAAAGTGTAAACCATAATAGAAACTATAGACCTTATTTAGCAGCAATACTTCAATATTGGTTCATCCATTGTAACAAATGTACCCCACTAGTGTAAGATGTTGATAATAAGGGAAATTGTGTAAGTGGGTGAGAAGGGTTATATAGGAATCACTTATACTTTCTTTTTTTTTTTTCTGAGGTAGCAGGGCTGCGGATTGAACCCGAAACCTCATAAATGGGAAGCCAGCATACAACCACTGAGACACATCAGCTCCCTGAGTTGTTTTTTTCATTTGATTGCTTGTTGTTTGTCTTTTGTTGTTGTTGTTTCTTTAGGATGCACTGGGAACTGAACCCAGGACCTCCCGTGTGGGAAGCAAGTACCCAACAGCTTGTGCCACATTGGCTCCCCTGCATACGTTTTGTGTGTGTGTGTGTGTGTGTGTGTGTGTTTTTGAGGTACCCAGATCTGGGGGTTGAACCCAGGACCTCATATGTGGGAAGCCAGAGCTCAACCACTGAGCCACATCAGCTTTCCTGATTTTTTTTTTCATTTGTTTTGCTTATTGTTTGTTTTTGTTTTCTCTAGGAGGCACCCGGAACTGAACCTGAAACCTCCCATATGGGAATCAGGCACTCAACTGCTTGAGCCATAACCGCTTCCCACTCTACATTTGATGTGATTTTTATGTAATCTAAAACTTCTCTGAAAATAAAGTTTATTACAAAAAAAATCCTTTAGTAAGAGGATTAAGACCTACCCTGAGCCACATCTTAATTGAAGCAACCTAATCAGAAAGTCCCTTAACTGAATAACCTAATCAAAAGGTCCCACCTACAATAGATTTACACCCACAAGAACGAATAAGCTTTAAGAACATAATTTTCTGGGGTCCATCCAGGTTCAAACCATCACATTTACCTGTTATTAATGTGTTGACCTGGCCAGGTAATAGTGACCAGTTGTTTGGTCAAGCAATTAATTGTAATACAAGGGAATTTTATGGACATTAATCATCAGAGAGTTGATTGCATCTATAGTTGATTGCATCTACAATCAACTAAGGAGATTGCTTTCAGCAATGAGTGACACAATCAGATGAAGGCCTTTAAAGGAGAAGTGATTTCAACATTCGGGTGGAGAATTCCCATCTCTACCTCAGGCAGTCAGTGTCTCCTGGGGAACTCATTGAGGACCTTCATTGGAGTTGCTAGCTTGCAGCCTGTCCTACAGAATTTGGACTTGTGCGTCCACACAGTCGCGTGAGACAAATTTTATAAAATCTCATACTATTTATAGACCTCTCAGTTGGGTTCTGTTTCCCTAGAGGACCCTGACTAATGCAATATCCTTTGTGTTCACTTTTTAAAATTATGTGTGGAAGGCATAATAAAACCTCATCATTAAAAAATCAAAAGAACAGATAAATTAATATTCTCTATTCTAGATACACAAAATACATAAACTTGCTCTCCCATCACAAGAGGTAACCGTGGTTACTTTGATGTCTAAACTTATAGACCCTTTTTCTGTAACTGTGTATGCACATAAAGATATATTCATGCATAGGAATATGTATTTTTGTTTTGTGTTTGTTTTATATTAATTGGATCAGTTGTATATATTTCTTTGTTACCTTATTTTTAAATTTAATATTTTGATTGAGAGATTCAGTGGTTTATTGGCACAATTTCCTTCATGTATTTTTTCCAACATATAAGACCCTTAGGCAGAGAAAGAAGAATCTATATGGGTCCAGCACTGACTTCTTCCCAGCCTGTCCAAAGTACTTATAGAATCAGTGACTTTAGGTATGGGCTATAGTACTCCTGGGAGTACAGACTTTCTGGTCAATGTGATGAGATCCACATCAATAGTGTTTGCCATTCTTATTTGCTGTTCTCCAGCTTGCAGTTAATGGCAAAAGTAGCAATTTTGTTAATATGCTCCTTTTTACTTTAAATTTCCCTTTTAATTAAATTTTTCCCTGCTACTAAGTATGTGTCCTCTTTTTCCAGTGACGTTTCTATTTTTTTTTATAGTTATAGTTACCATTCTTTCTAAATGTAGTTCTTTGGGATTTCAGCAAATAAAACCATGAGGGAAGAAACAAGAAGTCTGAAATTTCAATTTCTTGTTTTTACATTGTATATTATGTTCACTTTTGTTCTCACAACCTTATTTGGCATTCTCTGAGTAGGATTGAATAGAAATAGCTGACCTTTCTTTTCTCCATCAGAAATAAGAAATATACTGTTGTGTATAGTGGGGAAGAATAGCAGGTATGAATTTCTCAATACCAGGTAAGGAAGTAAACAAAAGCAACAAAAATTTTTCATAATCTTCAGATATTGTGAGATAAAAATTTTAAAAGCTAGCAGTATGATGTAAAATAAAATAAAATTGAAAATCTTCTCATTTCTCTTTCTGTCCTTCCATTCCAAGTTCCTATGGATAAAAACTTTTTATGTTTTCTCATTTTGTATGTCTGTTATTTCCTATTGTCATTCAGCAGATCGTTTTGTTTGATTGCTTTCAAATGATAAAAGAGAAGAGAAAACGTTAATCTCCTCTTTAATGCTCGTGTTTCACACTGAGTGGACACTACTCTACCACTGTTTATTGCTTTGAAACAAGAGGAGATTTTAGACAGCTATGCCATGTCTGTATCATGACTGTTTTGTAGAGCTGTAGCAGACTTCTTCATAAAGAATTATAATGGTCTAATTCCAATTATGAAATTATGTTTTCTTTAGAATTAACTCCCAGCCTTCAATGTAAATATTCTTATATAGGAAAATGGAAAAGGTCATTTTAAGAAATGTTTTTATGGCTCTAGAAAATTGTCATTGTAACTCTCCTCAACCATTCCACATTGTCCTGACTTTAAAAATCAAAGGAATCTCCAAATTTCAGCAGATATTATTAGATTCTTCTTACTATAGTAGAGATTCACCTAGGTCTTTGTGTCCCCTTCCTCTTCTGGTACTTGCTTTTTAATTTGCATTCCCTCATGGCATGTTTCCTCTGCCCTACCTTCAGCATGAGTACATGTGCTGCCCCTGACCTACTCTGTTTGCTCTTTTCCTTTCCCCTCAGAAAAGACCACCATTTTGTTCATGGTAACTATGATGATAATTTTAAAAATTATTTTATGACTTTTTTTAAGGATATAAGGATGTACTAGGGATGTATTACAAACACTACAGTGTTTGTTTAGTTCCTATCTGTAATTTACATAGGAGAAAATATAGGTTTAGTGAGGCTGAATAACTTTAGTGTCCAAACAACATCTCTTTTAACCACAAATTCTAACCCACTAATGACCAGAACTAAGAGTTGGTGGCAGGACAGAAGACTGCTGAGTTAAATTCCAGAGAGCCTAAAACCCTCATTTGACTCCCTTAAAACAGCATGCAGATAACTGTGGCAATTCATGAAGATTTTTGGTTTCTGTTTAGATATCAAGGATCCTTTCCTAGTTTTCTGTCCTAGATGACCATAGTAAATTGTCTCTGGCTAAAAGCAATGAAAATCATCCCACACATAGACCCTGCATTGTTTGATGAGCTAATTTTGGGAGAAATGTAATTTATGAAGCAGTTTTTTATGCCTGAAATAAAATAACTAATTGGGTATATGTATACATGTAAATGAAATGTATGTATGTTTGCATATATATTTATGTATGTATGCTTTGTAAATATAGATAGATTGATAGATATAGACATAGATACAAATAATGTAGGACAGTTGTTGAAAGCATAGCTTCTAAGTCAGACTGCCAAGTTTTGGGCCTTAGCTATATGACATTTTCCTTTATTTGTAAATGAATTTGATATCACATCTGAAGCAGAGTATAAAGTAAGAAACAGAACAAAAAGCATCCTGTGGGGGCTAATAGCTTGGATTCACAGCCCTGCTATTGAATAGACTTGTGATCTTGGATACCTCACTTAACTTTGTTTTTCATGTTCCTAATCTGTAAAGTGGGAATGAAATTCCACTCACCTCATATAGTTATTGTGAGAAATAAATGAGAGTAATGTAGAACAGTACTAGTACATTATTAGAACTGTATAACTATAGAAGGATTACCTATTATTGTCATTCAATTTCTAGATCACAGGGGGCAGATAGGACTACTAACCATTGAAGGCTCCCTAGAGTTTAGCACATGGTTCTCAAAAAAATGGGTAACTTCATCCACTAGGGGTCTTTTTGCTTTGCTTCAGTATGAATGAACATGCAAAGTGTTTTAAAGTCCTTTGCATAATGATAACTCTAAAATTACAACAAGGAATGAGGCAACCATTTATAAAACAAAGCAGAAAGAGAAAACAGAAAAGATATGTTTAATATCAGTTGAAAACACAAGATTACGTAGCAGCAGAAATAAGCTACATGAATGACAAATCATGTAAAAGATCGCTTCTGCAAATTAGTGGAACCAAATGCTGAAGACGGATGAAGGATGTTGTGGCTAACTCCTGTGTTAGTGTGGCTTTGAAAAGTATGGTCAGCCCACCCTCTGAAACGTGATACAGTTGTACAGAATCAAAGTTGCACCCACAAGGAAGTGATTGCCATAAATAAATCTTGTCCTATATGAATGTTCTGATCAGCAGTGTCCTAAAAGATTTATCTGGTTTTGACTAAGTGCGCACCATAGAGCTTCAGTCAATCACCACTGGCAGGAATTCATTATAAACTGTAGTACCTCTTTGGATCACTTTTCCCAATGTGAACAATTTAAGATAAATTTTAAAAAGTAACATTTCCACAGCCTAAAAATTGTAAGGAAGTGTTATAATTTTTAAAATAAATGGCATATTAATAACTATAGTACAAAAACATTTATTATTTCCCCACTACTGGAATTTTTAATATAACTTTATTGAAATTTTTTTATGAGGTAAAGTTGATCTCCTAAAATAATTAAATTTTGGAATAGTGTTGATGTCAGCTCTTTTATATTTATTGCTTTAGAACTAAAAATTTAAATAAACTCATAACACATCAGTACATTATCATTGTGAGAGGACATAGTCAAAAAAACAAAGAAGCATACATGAAAAGTAAAAGCCCTGCTTTCATTTCCCAATCTCTCAATTCCCTGTAGGTAAACAAAGTTTCAAGAAACGTTCACATTATGAAAAATATTTTGCATATTTTTGTAGTAATAGATTTTATAGATTGATATGAACAATTAAAATATTAAAAGACTTTGTCAAATAATTCTCTAAATTGAGTTCACTTCAGGATGCTACTAATGTTATGAGACACTGAGAGACACCCATATCTATCCAATATCGATAAAAACAATCTTATATTTTTAATAACTGAATAGCTGGACAATTATGATTTTTCTAATTTTCTTTAAAATCTGGTGGTGTGTTTAAATATTTTACGTTTCATCTAAAACTGTCATTTGTTCTTTTTTAACCATTTGCTTGCACCTTTCCTTTGACCATTACTATCTTGATTAATTTTTCTAATTATTTTAGGAATTCTTTATATATTAATACTTTACCTCTTATGTATGTAGCACAGAATGCTGCTTGTCTATTAACTGTGTTTATGGTATTTTTAATGCAGATCTTCAATTCTTTTGTAGGCAAATCTGTTATCCTTTCCCTCAATACCATCTGATTGGCTTTTTGTCAGCTTTCCTTACCAAAACCAAGTAGTGTGGCAGGAATTCTGGATGAAATATCTTATCCTAGAAAATACTTTCACAAGAAAATTGAAAATTAGTGAATGGGATTATAAGTCCTTGAACTTCAGTACTATATCGAAAACACATTATACAGCTAAGAAGTACATGTCGACTCAAGGCTGAGTAGTCATCACTGATTCAGGCACTGCCATTTGGTTATATATTTATGTAAATCTCGTGACTGTTCTGCTTCACCATTTTAGTATATTAATAAATATGATTTTACATAATTATTGGTGTGCTAGTTCTCATTTAAATTGATTAATCTGTTTTATGAGTCAGTGTTTGTCAGATCAGAAATCATATTAAGAAAATTTACCTTTAGTGTATTTTTTTCTTAGAGGTAACGTTTTGCAAAAGCTTAAAGAATAATTTTCAGGATAAATGTATTCAGGCTCCTGGATAATTATTCAAACAATGTGCCAACACAAAGTCTGTTCATCAGAAGGAAAACAAAAATGAATCTGATAATGGTAAATAAATATAAGTTGTTATTAATACATATGCTTCCAGTCTTTAATTCAGTGTGTTGCTAATGTTTACTTGGTGATCACAAAGGAAGATATGAACTAAATCCTTTAGTATTTGAGAAATGGAAGAAATGAACTCAAATCTAGGTTACCTTATTCAGATCTGAGGATTTTATTTGTTTTGCTTTTTCTTCCCACTGCAATAAAATATGCCAAGTTGAAGACAACTTCATAAAATTACTAAAATAATTTGAACATTGATTCAAACTGAAAACCTCAAACTAAAAACAGAGCTTCCAAATATTGCCACCTATAACTTCATTAAGAGACACTGTGAGGGATTCTGTAGAATCAGCTGCATTTAGAGATAAATTTAATGAACTTCAGTAATTGGAAGAGCATAGCTTTTTTTGGTATAGATTGAGCATATTTGCTACATTTCTATCTTTCAGAGAGTATGGAACTCATCAGTAAAAAGAATTTATCTTACATGAAGTTTTTAGTTTTTAAAACTATGCAGGTTCTGACATTTGTATTTCCTTTGAAAAAACAAGTGGCTGTGTGGTATTGTGCTTTTAATTTAAGCAATCAAGCCTGTTTTTTTCCTTATAATTGCTTTTCAGTGAAGTACAATTCTTCAATTTTAAGTTATTTTATTTTATTGCTAAAAGAGTTAAAAATCTAACTCTGCATGCTTCTTAACTATATTGTAATTTAGACCAGTGGTATTAGAATGATAGTTTTTCATTGATTATGGATGGTTTAATAAAAAATGAATAATTGTAGAAATATATGCTCAATAGTAAATTCAATAGTCACTGGAATATGTCTAAGAGACACCATATCAAAAATAATGTGTTAGAAATGACACCTCTCTAGGGCATTGCTTAACAATATACTGAAAGTTCACAGCACTTATTGCAGCAATTACCATAATGATTGTACCTTTAAATGTGTCTGCACTTATAAATCTTTGGGCAATTAACTTTAACAATGGCAACATATTTTCACCTATCATACATTTCCCTATTTTTCAAAGCTATTATTAAATTCAAGTGGCTTACAGTGAAAAATATATGACGCATAAACTTTCTACTGAAACTAGAAAGAACAATAAATGGATATATTCATATCATGTAATGCAAAAGAGATAGTTAAAGGGACAAAAACAGTGATTTTAATTTTAATTATATTTTAATTTGATTTAATGTTCATTTATTGCACCATATCTTATTCTCTTGACATTCTGTAGTACCAAAAAACGTTTCATTGGAAGGTGTACTCAATATTAATACTACATACAAAATAATATTATGATCTTAGTTTAGTGAGTTGTCACTAAATCTTATTCTCAGTTACTTGAGTATATTCTCCCAAATTTCTTTCCTTACACAATTAATATATAACTCAGAAGCTTTCTTTGTGGCTGATTACTTAACAGTGTAAGTGAAATGGTTGGCCAAAGTGAGTTGCAGGTTGAGGTCAGATAGCAGAATACGGTCCAAACATCAATTTAACCAATAACTTGAGCTCCTTTTAGACTACTGTTTAACCCACTGAGCTGACTCAAACAAACCAAAAAAAGATATATTTTGTCCCTCAAGCTTAGGATCAAACATATTAGTAATTCAGATAAACAAACAACAAACACTGAAAATATTCTACATGCTAAACCGAGCAAAAATATATAGACAATAAATAAATTTTATTCCCAATTTTCATTGGAAAAGCTAGCTTTTCATTCAGACTTTCCAACAAATATTTTGTAATAATTTTCAGATTCATCTCTTTCTCTAATCTAGGTGATTTTAATTCTATACTTTACCTAAGGAAGGAGAGAGGCATAGATGTATATAATTATGTTGGAATCATGGGATAGAAAGTAAACCCCTTTATGTTATGCAACACTCTAGCTAAGAAATAGATTATTTTAAATCTCAGAAAAAGAATAAAACCAAATGTAGGGGGGGAAATGCAAATATTCACATAGCACCTAGATGATAGAAAGTCAGAGAGAGGGAGAACAACTAGGTGATCCAATTTTATGTCTATACACACTGTTTAAGTTATATTTGAGCAGTTTTCAAGAGTCTACTTAAGTTTTATCGCTTTTTCTTGATTGCCTTCAGTACACATAATAAGAATATGCACTATGCTGTTCTAATTAACAGTTTGTTGCAAAGTGATGTAAAATTTTGTTCAACTTTTCCATTAGCTAAAAGGTTAGTGGAATAAAATGGTATCTGGCCAGTAGATGCTGATGCAGCCTCTCACAATTACATCCAAATTAATGCAATTAACATAAAAAAGGATGGAGATTCAGAATGCCATTAAAATTGAAGACTCACAGTTAACCAACTGCCAAAATTTTGGAGGTATTTCCACTAATTATAAGTTTGATGAACAGGCCTTTTGAAGTCTTGAATTGCCTATTATTAAAACAATAATAGAGAAAACACAGACAAAAAAAAATTGACAGAAGAGAAGACCCAAAATGATGAAATGTTGAAGTTCCTTGTGCCCTTTGCTGTCAATCCCCCAACCTCCTCTGGTCCTAGTAGTCCAGTGATCTGCTTAATCTCACTGTAGATTAGAGTTGCCTGTTATAGGATTCCAATGTATTCTTTTGCGTCTGAATTGTTCTATTCAGCATGTTTTTTCATGTAGTAGTAGGTTTCATTTGTTACTAAGTAGTGCTCTATTGTGTGACCTGATTTCTCATTCAAATGCCATTGGATATTTGAATTTTCCAGTTTTCAGCCCATTTGCATAAAGCTGCTATGAACATTCATGTACAAATCTGGATAAATTTTGGGTAAATACCTAGGCTTCAAATTGCTAGATCAATTGATAAGAGTATGCTTAAGTTTATGTAAAACTGCCAAACTTTTTTCTGGACTTACTGTGCCATTTTGCATTTTTCAGCAGCAATGTGTCAGTCTTCCAGGTGTTCCACATCCCTTCCAGCACTTGAAATTTTTTGTCTTTTAATTATAGCCTTTCTCATGGGCATGTAGTGGTATTGATTATTTTTGTTCATTTTCCTTTCCTTGATTGTTAATGATTTCAACCATTTTAAAAATATATTCATAGAACACTTGCATATCTTTGGGAAATGACTTTTCAAAACTTTTACCCATTTTTATTGTTTTTTTCTTATTACTGAGTTTTAAGTTCTCTTTGTATATTTTTAACCTTATCAATATATATGCATATAGATAGATGTGTATATAGTCAATCATATAATATATATTTATATATGCAGCTGATCCTTATTACTCATGGATTCCAAATTTGTCTATTAACTATGATTTATTTATAGTCCCCAAATCAATACTTGTAGTGCTGTCACAGTCATAAATATGGACATATGCAAAATGGTAAAATATTTTAGTGACCTGGTGTACATGATCAAATAAGGTGACACTCTGTATTCTTGTTTCAGCTCTCCTGCTGTAAGTTAGTATCATGTAAATTAGTAAATTCAGCATCATGTTTTTCTCATTTTTGTGTTTTTTGTTGGTGATTTTGCTGTTTGTATTACCCCCCAAGGATATTGATGAAGTGCTATAGTGCTCCTAAGCATCAGAAGGCTGTGATGTGCCATATGGAGAAAATATGTGTGTCAGATAAACTTCATTCAGGCAAGAGTTACAGTGCTCTTGGCTGTGAGTTCAATATTAACGAATCAACAATATATATTAAAGAAGGTGGCTTTAAACAGAAACACATATAACATAAGGTTATATATTGGTTGGTTGATGAAAATGTTATGACCAAAATTTCATAGGGACATAGCCCTCTATTTCCCCTAGGAGCAATGGTTCAGGCATTTGTTTTTTTTTTTTTAAAGATTTATTTATTTTATTACATATCTCCCCTTCCCCCCTGTTGCGGCGACGCGCCGAGACTTGGTCACTGCGCAGCCGCGGCTTTCCCCGCTTGTGGGCGGCTTCTCCTTCCATCACGGCCGGCTTTTCAGTTCGCGGGTGGCTGGCTGCGCTCGATTTGCAGGCGACCTGCCCTGCCCGTGGCGGCTTTTGCCCTGTCCGTGGCAGCTTTTTGCCCTGCCCACGGCGGCTCCGGCCCGCCCATGGCGGCTTGCCATTCTCAAGGTGGTCTGCCCGCTAGGAGAGGTCCCCGGGAACCGAACCCAGGGCCTCCCATGTGGTTTCCCAGCGAGCTCTTTATCCACTGAGC
>PVKH010036010.1:0-11661 GCA_004027955.1 Chaetophractus vellerosus
ATTTATTTATTTATTTTATTTTATTTTTTAAAGATTTATTTATTTTATTACATATCTCCCCTTCCCCCCGCTGCGGCGACGCGCCGAGAGTGGTCACTGCGCAGGCGCGGCTTTCCCCGCTTGTGGGCAGTCTCTGCGTCCGTTCACGGCCGGCTTTCAGTTCGCGGTTGGCTGGCTGCGCTCCATCCGCGGGCGACCTGCCCTGCCCGTGGCGGCTCTTGCCATGTCCGTGGCAGCTTCTTGCCCTGCCCACGGCGGCTCCGGCCCGCCCATGGCGGCTTGCCATTCTCAAGATGGTCTGCCCGCTAGGAGAGGTCCCCGGGAATCGAACCCAGGGCCTCCCATGTGGTATGCCGGCGCCCTATCCACTGGGCTATCGAGCCGGCCCCCAAACTAAATTTAAAGGTGCTATTCAACATTGTTCTGAAAGTTCTAGCAAGAGCAAGCGAAGTTTCAGGTTATAAGATTAATATACAAAAATGTTTCTATACACTAGCAAAAAATGATCTGAAAAGGAAACTTAAGAGACAATTTATTTTACAATCTTAAAGAATCATATATCTAGTAATAAATTTAACCAAGGAGGTGACAGTCATGTACACTAAACTATAGAACATTGCTGAGAGAAACTAAAGGAGACACAAATAATTGGATAGGTATCCCATGTTCGTGGATAGGAAGACTTAAATTGTTAAAATGTCAGTATTACCCAAAGTGATATACAATGTCCGTCAATTCCTATCAAAACCCCAGCAGCTTTTTTGCAGAAACGGAAAAGGCAATCCTCAAATTCATAGGGATCTCCAAGGGGCCCTAAATAACAAACCAATATTATAAAAGAAGAACAAGTATTGCTGAGGATGTGGAGAAATGGAACCCTTGTACTTTCTTAGTGGGATTGTAAAATGGTATAGCCACTGTTGAAATCCATTTGGCTGTTCGTCAGATAGGTGGACATAGAATTATCATGTGACCCTTTCAATCCCACTTCTTGGTAAATACCCAAAAAAAGACTTGAAAGCAAGGACTCAAACAGATATTTGTTCATAGCAGCATTATTCACGATAGCCAAAAACAACCCAGTGTCCATCAGCAATGGATAAACAGTGTGGTCTATACATACAATGGAATATTATTCCACTATTAAAAGGAATGAAATTCTGATACATGCTACAACGTGGATGAACCTTGAAGACATCATTTTAAGTGAAATAAACCAAACACAAAAAGACAAACATTGTATGATCTCACTTATGTGAAATACCTAAAATAAGCAAATTCATAGGGACAGAAAGTAGATTATAGCTAAAGGATGGGGAGGATGGGGGTTATTGCTTAATTGGTACAGAGTTTCTGTTGAGATAATGAAAAAGTTTGGATAATGGATGTTGGTGATGGTAGCATAATATTTTGAATACTGTGAATACCACTGAATTACACAGTTGAAAGTGGTTAAAATGGGAAATTTTGAGTTGTTTTCATGTTAATACAAATTTTAAAAAATAATCATTCTGATAGCTAGTAAGTAATATAGCCAGGACATGAATGTTGACCAGTTGATATTTAATAGCAATTACAAAAATAATTATCACCTGTTATGTGCTTGGTAAATTTTAATGCTCACAGTAAAGTAATGATGAGATAACTGAGATGTACTGAAGGTCATTGCTAGTGACAAAGTGGAGATTGAAATTCAGTTCTTACTTCCAGGTTAAAGTTCTTTCATTAAATTGTTGATTATATATATATATTATATGTATAAATATATTTATATTTTATATACATATTTTTAGAATTTGTCATATTTGTAAGAAAAATGGTAATATTCTTTCTAATATCTTTATTAGAGCTTCTGAAGACCTCAAGACTTCTATGGTAGTGGCTAACACAATGGAAGAGTTTCAGAAAGCACTAGATTCTGGAAAGGTAAGAGATTTCTGAAAAGTTTTGAATATAAAAATATTTCAGTGACTCATATTTTAAAACTTTTTGAACTTATGCATGGTATTAATCTCTTTTTCAAGGCTAGTACCACAAGGGGATTATATATTACTCAATTTTATGCACTTTTTATCTTCCACTTGCTTTCTAAAAGCATTGCAATATTATATCATTTTTAGATATCACTATGAACAACAACAAAAAAACATAAAACCTTTTTCTTCTGCTGGGTATGCTAGCTAAACAACATGAATATCTTTTATCACTGATGTCTTCATTATTGAAATATTTCATCTAGTTGTTTCAGTTTGATGTAAATTCCTATTGTAAGCATTGTTCTAGTTTAGAAATGTAATGAGCAGATTCCTAAAACAAGATGAAAAGTCAATTTCTTTCAATTCCTTGACCATACATCCTTACTCAGATTTGAGTGATTGAACGTTCTCAATAATGTGGGGAGAAGAGAAGTATTGCTCAGATCTAAACGTGTTTTTTCAGAACAGGTGGATAATTCTGGCTCCTTGAAACTACTTAGGTTTTTTCTAATAAGGTAGTTTAATGGCCCTTTAAGCTTTCATGAGTTTTATGTATTTATGTCTATGTGGTTTTTCCTAGCCTAAAATTTGAAATTTCATAAGTAAGAGATCCTCATTTGCAAAATGATTAGTTATTGGAATGAACTATGAACCTTAGTACGCTGGTATTCTTGGTTTTGTTTTGTTTTTTTATTCATGTTTGAATATACAAGCAGTCCTATATCCCCACTTTACACATGAGAAAACCATGGCCCAGAATCTAAATGAACTACCCTGAGCAGAAGCAGACCTAGTGCTATGATTTAGATCCCTTTTCTCACTAGGTTTAATGTACTTTCCTTTGTGTCTTCTTTTTTTCCCCAATTTATGCTGAAAATATAAGGCAAAATTTTCACTGTTTTTATGGTCATAACCTATTAATATGTCTTGTTGCATAAGCTAGGCAAATTAGTTAATCTTTCTGACTCTGTTTATTAATCTGTAAAATGAGCACAAAATAGATCATCTCAAAGCCTCTTTAGAACCATAATTCTTTGGTGTTTAACTTTTTCTGTTTTTCTTGCTTTATTTCGTTTGTAAT
This sequence comes from Chaetophractus vellerosus, assembly GCA_004027955.1. Classification (NCBI taxonomy): domain Eukaryota; kingdom Metazoa; phylum Chordata; class Mammalia; order Cingulata; family Chlamyphoridae; genus Chaetophractus; species Chaetophractus vellerosus. Next base: position 3,058 of record PVKH010036010.1, read on the forward strand.
CTTCCATCTTTCTGGGTTCCATTATTTGTCAGTTGATTCAGATAGCCCACTGCTAGTACAAAGCTAGAGAATGGACAGACATCTGATGCAGTGTTTATTTTTCCTCTCACTGTAACTTATTTATGATTATTTTCTTTTTGTTCCACTAAGGATTCAATTTTTAAATTTCCTTTATTATAGAAATATGGTAGTTAGTTTTGCAGTACTGTCTATATATTTTTTTTAAAGATTTATTTATTTTATTACATATCTCCCCTCCCCCCCACTGCGGCGACGCGCCGAGACTGGTCACTGCGCAGACGTGGCTTTCTCCACTTGTGGGCGGCTTCTGCCTCCATTCACGGCCGGCTTTCAGTTCGCGGGTGGCTGGCTGCACTCCATTCACGGGCGACCTGCCCTGCCTGTGGCGGCTTTTGCCTGTCCGTGGCAGCTTTTTGCCCTGCCCACGGTGGCTCTGGCCCGCCCATGGCGGCTTGCCATTCTCAAGGCGGTCTGCCCGCTAGGAGAGGTCCCCGGGAACCGAACCCGGGGCCTCCCATGTGGTATGCCGGCGCCCTATCCACTGGGCTATCAAGCCGGCCCCCAGTACTGTCTATTAAAGACACTGCCGAAGAGTTAATAAATCAGGGAAGCAGATGTGGCTCAAGTGATTGGGCTCCCGTGTACCAATCGATCCAGGGTTCGATTCCTGGGGCCTCCTGGTGAAAAACAAGCTGGCCCACTCAGGAGTGCTGGCCTGCGTGGAGAGCTGGCGCCACAAGATGATGTAACAAAAAAGAGACGAGAGACAATGAGAGACGCAGCAGACCAGGGAGCTGAGGTGGTGCAAAAGATTGAGCAGCCTCTCTCTACTCGGGAAGGTCCCAGGATTGGTTCCCATTGCCGCCTAAAGAGAAGACAGGCAGACACAGAAGAATATAGAGAGTAGACAGCAAGTGCAAAACAATGAGGAGGGAGAAATAAATAAATCTTAAAAAAAAAGAAGTTACTAAAACAATAAAATAACTGTCAGTAAATCCATTGCTTTCACAGAAATAAATCCCAGCAGGTGTTATTGGAATCTTATCTTTTAATTCTAATATTAGATAAGCTATTGTAGAGATTTTATCATCTGTTCTCATGTAGAATGCATAGAATTGTAGTTGTATGTCCAAAGAGTACATAGTGGCCAGAAAATCATCTTTGTTTCTCTTATTCAGTAGTCAGTTCCATCCTCCACCTTACCGCATATTGGTCAGTTTAGATGTGTTGACTGATCATCAAGGAACCTTTGAGGCCATTGTAAATAAAATTGTATTTACTAGGAGAGAAAAACGAAAGGGAGCTTTGCAACTTGAACATGGGTGAAAGTTTGATTTTTTTACTCTTCCTTATTGGTATAAATGAAAAAATAATTTTTTGATCTGATTTTATAGGGCTTGATTTTAGTAAGTTTTTCCAAAGGAAGGATTTAATGAAGAATAAATATTATCTATAAGTAATGTGTATTTTTTTGTGTTGTCATACATTACTTACCTGTTATTGCTCACTGATTTTCAAGTATTGATATTTCTCCCCATGATTTTTTTTCCTAAGGAATTTAAGACATTACAGATTATAAAAGATTGTATCTTTTCTTTAAGATAGTGTCTTTTTAAAACATAGATATAGAAATAATCAAAAATAAAAACTTAAAAACCTTTCCATGGCTGAATAAATTGTTTTAAAATGCTGTCCTTTCATATTAATGAAGATAAAAAGAATTAAAACATGCTTTTTGCAAAATCATCATGTGTGGTCCAAATACATTCAATAACAACTTTACTTGAATTTGTTCCTATGCTACAAAACATGGCTTCTTTATTTTTATTTTATTTTAATTTAGTATTAGAGAAATACAAACTTTAAGATTTTGTGATTCTTTTCTAAAAAAAGACTGTTTACTCTAAAAATTGTTAAATTATAGGAAAAATAGAGCTGTAATTTTTGTAACTTAAAAGTAAAATTTTTCAATGAAACCAGATTTAAACTTATTACCCAAAGAGAGTTTTTAAGTTTTAATTATCTGAATATTAAGTTTTCCCCTATTCTGTCTTTTGTAACAAATTTAAACACTTATGAATGTACATCTTTTTCATTCTTTTTGTTTGTATAAATGCTAATGATTTACCATGTCTTGATACAGGCAAGTGACTTTATTTTAGCTTCTATGTGTCTAGGTTTGTTTTTACTTTAATTTTCATTGTACAGATTATTTCCATATTAAAATTTTGAAAAATATTTTTTATTGCCACCCCTGCCACCTTCTCCCCACCCAGCCTCTTCCACCCCCAGGATTTGCCTAGAAATGTATTAATTCTATTATTCTAAAGCAGATTGACAAAATAATAGTTTATCAACTTTGGGGATTAGACTAACACATTTTACTGAATGACATAAGAGACTTATATAATTAACTCTTCCTCACCTTCAATAATTTGCCTAATGAATTACTCGGTTTTCTGTGATTTCCTAATCTGTATTTACTTTCACTTTTCTTCTCCTTAGAGAAGCTGTTTGAAACCTGTTTAACCAAATCCCAAGGGCTAGGAAGAGTTTCTATGAAGGATTTTTAATTTGAGCCTGGAATGTGTAGCTGGTAATTGTTAATCAGAAATTAAGAAAGCTACATAATTTCCTAGCTGCTTTTAAGGTGTTTTATTTTTAATGCACGGGGATTATCCAAACCTTCGCTCTCCCCACCATTAACAGTGTTCTCCAGGAATTTTTTATAGGATCACTGCATAATTGTTATTGAAGACAAACCTCATTTTAAAGTAGACCTGATATGAAAATTTTAGCATTTAGAACCGGCAGGAATTTTTAATGCTTGTCTAGTCCACCCTCTACATTTTATATAAGAAAACAGAGGGCCAGAGGTTTTCAAAAGATAGTGAATTTCAAAATTAGGATAAAAACCCAGGTCTCTTGACTCTGCCCCATTATTCTTTTTGGTCTAACAAAATAAAATTGAAAGGTTGAAAAAAAAAATTGAAGGGTTGTTTTTTTCACATACAAAATGATTTTAGACCCTCAAATACCATTTTACTTTAGACATTCATTTACTTATAACATGTTAGAAGCATTCTTGGCATAAAGTGAAGCTTGCATGATTGTTGATTGTTAATTGTTATTGTTAACTCTTTAAAAATCAGTTCACTATTTATCATCTATGTTTTGTCCTCCCGTTACCCATTTAGATAGGCAGAGCAGACATTGGTCTAGAATTGAAATGGGGGCGGTACAACTGGATTCTAGGCTCAGGTTTGCTCACCCTTTGTTCCTTTTCTTCAGCCACTGTGTTGTAGCCAGTTTATTTAGACATTTTAGAATACTGCAGTGGTGTCTTGGTGACCTATGGTGTGTGGATTTTTCATAGAAAAAATATTCTTTCCTATGTCTTAAACCTGAGCAAAGTCCCTAGCAGGTTTGCAAAGGTACCATAACATTAAAAAGCTGGGAGACCTATCCTTTTTGTGACTCAAATGTTACCTTTTATACAACAGAAGGAATTGTAAATACTGAATGAATATTTTTCCTTTTTTTTTTTTCATTAGATTGCTCAGATTCCCTTCTGTGCAGAAATTGACTGTGAAGACTGGATCAAAAAAACCACTGCCAGGTAAACCTAATTAATAGTTAAAACCAGAGAGGTATTGCTGTAGAGAAGAATAGAAATACACAGCAGTAATGAATGGAACTCTTATTTTTCTTTTTTTCAGGGATCAAGATCTTGAGCCTGGTGCTCCATCAATGGGAGCTAAAAGCCTGTGCATCCCCTTCAAACCACTCTGTGAGCTACAGCCTGGAGCCAGATGCCTCTGTGGCAAGAACCCTGCCAAGTACTACACCTTGTTTGGTCGTAGTTACTAAGGGATAAAACAAAATCCCTATCTCCAATCCTCCTCACTTTTTGAAAAATGGTATTAACATCTTCCTAAATACAGCCAGTTTTATGATTTTTTAATATAAAAGTTCTAAAAGCAGGTCACATAAGACTATTCTTATGCCTAAACAGTGAAAAAAAAGACTTCTGTAAACAACCCCCAAAATAAATATCATGAGCTAACATTGGTTTGTGCAGTAATTTGTTTTTGAAATGCTTAAAATATATATTACAAGAAATTTCTATGAAAAAAAAACACGTACCTGTTGATCAAGCACTCCCCATGTTGTTTCAGACTTTGAACCACCAGTCATCCATTTTCTTGTGTCGTGAAGCACTTCTTTTCCATAGCTCCTTCTGCTGAATCTAAAACTGCCCTAAATCTTTGTTTAAAATACAAAATAAACCATAAATGGAAACAAAAAAATGTTTTCCCTTAGCTTCTTTCTCCCTCTAATTTTACTCCTAAAACAGTCAAGATTTCTGAAAGATTCATCACCCTCCTTGCTTCTAATACTTATTTTGTACTTTTTCCTCATTCTACCTCAGTCCCCACCACACAACTGTTTTCCCTGAGATTCCTAATGACTGTCATGACCAAAGCTAATGTTCACTTCCAAATTCTTAACACTCTGCTGAATTTGATATTCTTTTTATTAAAATTGCCAATATGACTTGCCCTCCTGACTCTGACTTTTTTTCTTAGTTATGTGTCTCTTCCAATGACTCTTCTTCCTTGGCCTAGTCCTTAGACATTGGTGTACCAGACTTCCATACCTGACCCTCTTCTCATACTACTTAAGCAACTTCATCTAATCCCAAGATTTCAAATAACATTAATAGGATGATGACTCCAAAATTTTTATCTCTATGTCTGAACTCTATGCCTCGATTCCAGCCACACAACTGAGTTCTCTTGAGTGTTCCCTGGATTTCAGGTCAACATGTCCCCAAAATTTCATTTTACCCCCTTATACCCCCAGGCCTGCTCAACTTACAGTATTTCCCACCTAGAAGACTAGCACTCACAAAATGTACCCAGTGAACCTAAGCTAAAAGCCTGAGACTCATTCTAGCCAGCTCTTCCAAAACCTCATCACCCAAATTCATTCTGCTTGCAAACCATTGCTGGTACGTCTGTCTGTTTTCTCCTGGGTCTCCCCTTTCATAGTTCTCTAAATTTACTTCAGGACTTTTAATTTCATTCGTTGATTACTTTTTGTTGTTGATTACTTTAATGGTCTCCATTCTCAACTTCAGACCAGTCTTCACATTGTCATAGGTGGTTTTTTTTCTTAATGTACAATTTATGAACATGTTTTTCGTCCCCTTAAAGTCCTTCCATAGCTCACCACCACTTATAGGATAAAATGTAAATAAACACTTTAGCCTAGTCTGGCTCATCTTACCTGTTCAATCTTATCTTCTACCAACTTAGCACTGTCTTTTGGAACATGCAAACATGTTTCCTGTCTCTATCTGTCCCTTTACCTCTCATTTTGAGTTTACCTGGTAAATCTCTTATTTCAAGACCCTGTTCCAGTGTGCTTTTCTACTTAGCAGGGATCAATTCTCCAGTAAAAGAAAACAGCTTCTAAAAGGACATGAGAAATAGGAACACTCATTCATTGCTGGTGGCAATATAAAATGGTGCAGCCACTATGGAAGGCAGTTTGTCAGTTCTTCACAAAGCTAAGTGTAGAACTAACATGACCTGGCAATCCCACTACTTGATATATACCCCAAAGAATTGAAAGCAGGGACTCAGACACCTGCACACTGATTATTCACAATTGCCAAAAGATGGAAGCAACCCAAGTGTCCATCAATCTATGAATGGATAAATAAAATGCGATATATACATACAATAAAATATTATTCAGCAGTAAAAAGGAATGTCCTGTTACATGCAACAACATGTTGAACCTGGAAGACATGTTGAGTGAAGCCAGATGCAAAAGGACAAATATTGTACAATCACACTGATTTGAAACAAACTCAGAGTCAAAATCTAGAATATGTTACCAGGGTACAGGGTGGAGATAGGGAATGGTACGTTAAGGCTTAAAACATACAAGGCTTCTATGTGGAATGATGGGTATATTTTTGGTAATGGATGATGGTGATGGTAACACAACATTTTGAGTATAATTAACAGCACTGTAATATATATATGTGTGATTAAAAGGGGAAATGTTAAATTGTATATATTGGTGATAGAATAAAAAAAAATTTCCATGAAACTACACTATGCAAACAGTGAACCCTAAGTTAAACCATGGGCAAATAGCTAAAATGTATAATTATAAAAATGTCCTAGCATCAATTGTAACAAATGTTCTATACCAATGCAAGGTGTTAATAAGATATTTATTATATTGGAATCCTGTACTTTATGCATGATTGTTCTGTAAACATACAACTTCTCTAGTAGAGAAAAATTAAAAAGAAAAAAGACGTGAATTTTGAGCTGAGCTTTAAAGGATGAGTTGAATTTTAATAAACATAAGAGATAGAACATTCCAGGAGTTGCAAAGTCATGAAAGTGCAAGCTATGTGTGAGGATACAGCAAAACTGTCACTGGGTTTGTAGAAAGCTATTAAAAGCAAATATTAAACATAGCATGCTTTCAAGACTGATGAGTGTGTTTATACATATACCTAGTGTTTAAGTTTCTTTGGCTGCCCAAGAAAATACTATGAAATGGGTAGGACTGAACAATGGGTATTAGCTCATGGTTTTGAGGTTAGGAAAAAAGCCCAAATCAAGTTGTCATCAAGGTGATACTTCCTTCCCCAAAGATGGGTGTTCTGAGGCTGGCTGCCGGGCCTCTTTGTTCCTCAGCTTGCCACATGGCAAAGCACATGGTGGGGTCTCCTGGTCTCTCCCTTCTCTTCGGGTTCCGTTGATGTTGAGCTTCTGGCTGCTCCCTCTCTGGCTCTCTCTCTGTCTGAATATCATTCTGTTTATAAAGGACTCCAGTAATAGGAGTCCTGACGGGTGGGCCACACCTTAACTGAAGGACCCTCATCAAAAGGTCCTTCTTAAAATGGGTTCATACCTAGAGGAATAAATTAGATTTAAGAACATGTTTTTCTGGGGTACATACAGCTCTAAACCACCACACCTAGCTTAATACAGTTAACTGAAATTTGTCTGAGTCACTTTTTTTATAGTCAGAATCATAACTTCTTTTGATTTTATGGCAGGTCAGAAAGCTTCATCTATCTTACTTGTTCTATCCTTAGTAGCTGTGTAAACTGCCTGTTTCTTCAGCTGTAAAATGGACAGAAGTCTAAAACCTACTTCATAGAGTACCTCACAGAGTAAGGTACTTAGAACAATACTAAGCACTGTTATATAAATAATAGCTAATGTTAGTTATGACCATGATGATGCAGCGTCAACTAGAAAGTGCTCCCAGTATATGGCTCTAATTAAAGTAGTTACTTTAGTTTCTAATTGTTTTTCTACAGCCAACATAATGCTTTCAGGGGGACTGGAGTTTTTTAGCTATCCATGACAAAAACCTGAAAAATGGATCAAGACTAATAACTTGCCTTTTATACTGTATTCTCTAGCCATTTTAGAGAACGAGGCTGTGGTAGTTTGGAACTACCACATGTAGTTTTCGTGTCCCATAGAAAAATATGTTCTTAAACTTAATTGATTCCTGTGGGTTGAACCCATTGTAAGTAAGAGGTTTTGAATAGGTTACTTCAGTTAAGGTGTGGCCCAGGGTGGGGTCTTAATCTTCCTACTGGAGTCCTTTATAAATGATATGAATACAGAGAGAGAGAGAAAGCCACAGAAGAAGCTGAAAGCAACAAAACTCAGAAGAGACGGGAGAGACCACCAGATGTTGCCATGTGCTTTACCATGTGACAGAGGAGTCCAGGATAGCCAGCAGCTGGTTTTTGGGAAGAAAGCATTGCCTGATGACGCCTTTATTTGGACATTTTTCTCAACCTCAAAACTGTACGCCTGTAAAAGCCAATGCATTTCATGGTCTCTGCTTTGAGCAACTTCGCAAACTAATGCAGGGGCTTTGTGGTGCAAAGCCATCTCCAGGCTATTTTTTTGAAGCTTGAGATGAGTAAAACTAACCACAGAAAACCATGAAATCTGTAGCTTTAAAAGGAATTCACTTTTAAAGGAATACTATTGTAAGTAATGTTAAGGGGGAAAAAAAAAAAAAAGTAATGTTAAGGAAAGAATCGTTCACCCAAACGTACCTCTGATAAACAAGCTTTTAAAGTGAAGTTCAGCTAAAATACCAAACTTTTGTCAAACACTATAGCTTAAGAGTGGTGGGGCTTTTCAAGACAATGCATACATCTGAATCCAAATAATATTTCAGAAGTATTATTTGCAGGTCACATCCATTAACTAGACATGACTGATGAGTCACAAAGTTGGTTTTATACTCAGGATTCATTGCTTCAAAAAGAAAACAAACAGGCCAAGGTAAATTATTACTGGCCTTCTCAGTGGGGTACCTACATTACATCTCTCATATTTGCAATTTCTAGTTTATCCATGAGAGTGTTTTAGCATAGTTTATTTATTTATTTATTTTTAAAGATTTATTTTTATTTTTATTTATGGGAAAGTGTTGGTAATGTGTGGTGGTGATGGTGGCACAGCATTGTGAAAGTGGTTGTCAGCACTGAGGTGTGCTTGTGCTTGCTGTGTTCAT